>OOIL02002010.1:170778-253357 GCA_900332095.2 Cuscuta campestris | reverse complement strand
ATCAATCTTGTGAAAGTACACCGGTTGGTTCTCGAAGGTTGGGTTTAACTGACTTCGGAATTGGCTCCTGATGGTAAAGTATTTTGACCGGTATACTATCCGAAGTACACCGGTCAACTTCGCGGTCAACCAGTCATCATTTTGCCGACGATCCAGATCGCTCTTTTGAGTTCGACTTCTTTGACCGGTCAACTATCCGGTCCTGACCTTTGACCGGTCATGGGTGAAATACACCCATCAGCCCTTATAATAAAGCAACAAAAAAATTAAAGAAAAAAAGGTGTACTTCGTAAATTAGAAAGGAGGCAAAGGGCAACCATGTCATTTCATGCATTTTCTCTCCATGTGTACGTTTTCTCTTCAAAAGTGTAGAGAAAATTTTTTAAGGCTTTTTTGCACTCTTTTTCTTTCCTCTCCCCATTATCTATTGCAAACAAATAAGAGAAAAGATCTAGAAACTTGTGTTTTCCTCCCTCCACTTTTCTTTTCTTTCAAAATCCCCCCATCCAAACATATGCTTAGTGTTCGTGTTTGTCTAATATACAAATAGGGTATTCAATTTTAGTGTACTCATAAGTTTATTAATTCCACAAACATCAATTAGGCCAACTTTCCTAATCTTAACTTTAGTTATTCACTCTTTAAGCTAAGGGGTTCATCCTCCCTTCTTCCCTCTTATCAACTCAGCACTACGTCAGTTTCAGCTTTCACTTCTTCTTATAATTGTATTTTAGAGATATACCTTCCCCTTTTGCTTTCAATTTTTAACATTATTTTTAACACTTATTTTAATTTAAATAATTAAACTAAAAATTTAAAAATAATAAAAATTTACTTCAAACTATAAAATGGTACTCGGTACTACATTGTAATGATCTTTGTATATGTCTTTATTACTCTCCTCATCTGAGATTTTTTCTTGTATCAACTTGACTCGCCTACTCAAGAGTCTAACACATTTCATTGACTTTCCAAATCCCCTAAACTACAAGGATATTTACAATGTATTCTAGAACGAAAAAATATACTTCATATTTTATTCTTTATCTTTACATCAATATGTAAATAAATTTACAATGGGGGAGCCGCGCAGCTCGAAGGGGCGGGGCAAGAGGTCGCCGCCATTGCAAGGAGGGGGGAGCATCCGCCACCGCGGAGTGGCCCAGATGCTGGGCTTGTGTGGGGCGCGAGGCGCGGGCAGATGGCCAGCAGCGGCTACCATTGCAGGGTTCCCATTGCGCCTCTAGCCTGAAGTTAATTTTTTTATTATTTTATTATATTTTTTTCCATTTTTAATAGATAAATTTAAAGTAAAAAATGATGGATATTATAAATTAAATGAAGAGGCAAGGAGAGAAGGTGAATACATTGAAAGTGTTTTGCCCTGGCGCAGAAAAGGAGTGGAGAGCTAAGGCGTAAAGGCCCCCTTTGTGAATGTTTGTATAGACAGAAATACAAAGTCTCATTAGAAAAAAGTTAAATGCATAAATAGTTCTTGTAGTTTCCATAAGTAGGTAAATAGTCCTTATTTTCAAAAGTTGTAGAATAATCTCTGTGGTCAAAAAATTGTTGCATAATTAGTCCTTTCTTTAACTAAAACATGAAACACGCCAAACACGCGCATACTATGCGAAAATGTGAAGCATGAAACAAAATAAAGTAGCTAATCTAACAAAATTACCCTCGTCTACGTGATTAAGAGCACAGAAGCGTCCTTTTCCACCTCTAACAGGCTAACAGCACACGATAACTTAAAATATATTTGAAGGACGAAATACAAACACATTTAGAACATTGTACTACTCTTTAAGAACATCACTATGGAAGACATGAAAAAGTTACTTTGAGAGTTGAACTAAAAGATAGAAGACAATGTACTAATGTTCAAACTTACACATCCCAATTAAAAGCCTAGATCAATTTCTTATTGTTGCATGCTTCACATCTTCTTTAAATACGTGCATGTTCTACGTTCTTCACGTTTTTACTTAAGTATTTATGCAATGGTTTTTTGACCACATGACTTATTTTGCAACTTTTAAAAGTTCAAAGATTATTTACTCATTTATGAAAGACCACAAAGACTATTCATGCATGTTACTCATTAGATAAAAATGATGAATAGCTTTAGAAAAAAATGACGAATAAAATGTGTGAAAAAGACAAGTTTGGGCCATGATAGCATTATTGTTTTCTTTTGACCAATCACACATTTCATAAAACTGGGCATCTTGTTTTCTCAACATTCCCCGAGCAACCGTCTCTTTTTAATCCCTCCCACTATTCCTTAACCAACCTTTTCATAGCCAAGCAGATTTTGATTTCTGAATGCCATCATATTCCCATTCTTTCTCACTTCTCTCAGGTACTCTGTTCTCTTCTCACTCTTCATTTTCTTTCACTAATTTCCCCCTTTTTTTTGGCATCATCTTGACTTCCCAAAACTCTCTGCCCTATCACTAAGTGCCTGGTTTTTGCTTGATCTTTGTTGGGTTGTCTTGGAATTCTCTGTCAGATCAGAGTTTATGAAACTTTCATCTTGTTGCTTGCAGTGGGTGATGTTAAAATTGAGTGTTATTAAGTGTTTAAGCTAAATGAGTCTTTTTTGGCAATGTTTTAGGTTCGGGTAATTAATGGCCTAGATCAAAATATGGCACATCATACTTTATGTCTTTATGTATGTAGTGATTCAATCACAATTTTTGGATTCTTTTGTAGATAAGAGTTGATCTTGATGGGATCAGAAAGCGCAGCGGTAGGGGAAGAGGAAAAGAATTGTGTTATTGAGGATGAAAAAAATCTGGGTGCGGAGAAAGAAGTTATTTCTATGGGTGAAAAACCTAATGAAGAAAATGGAGTTCATGGGGATGATGTTATGGTTGGTGTAAAACCCAAGTTGTTATCTGCAGTAAAAAATGAAACATCTGGGAAAGTCTTGAGAAGTAAAGAATCATCTCAACAGGCTAAGGAAAGTTCAAGAGGCTCGGCTGCATTGGCGCGTGCGAAAAGGGCAAGCATATCTCAGAGTCTCTCATTCCCTCCTAAATGTGTTTCTAAAGATTTGATGAGGAAAAGCATTGATGTGTATCCTAAGAAAGTGAATCCCAAGGCCTCATTTCCAAACGGCGCCTCAAAACCGGTTTCCTGTTCAAACCCAAACGGAAAGCGTGCCTCGGGTGTGTTGAAGAGTGCTAACATCAATGCAACTGGCAAAAGAACAACTTTGCCAGCTGCACCAAGTCTTCACCAATCTAAGGTAAATATTGAAATTTTGGTAATTGATTCATATTTATACTCTTTGGGTCTTTACGAAAGAGCCTCTCTACCGTTTTAGTTAAGGGTAAGGTCTACGACCCTATTCGTTTCTTGTTGTTGTTGTTGTTGTTGGTTTGTATCCTGTTTGATGTTCTTTGTTAATTTCTACCATTTTTCAAAAGCAGTCCGGGAACGCTATTTCTGCAAATGGAAGAGAGAAAAGCAAGAGAATTGAAGGGTTAGTGAAAAAATTAAGTGTTTTTCTTCATCAATATAATTTTTTTATTGATCTTTGTTGAAAACTGCTGAAGATTTTACACTTGAGGATTTTCTTATTCACTATAGTCATTGATTTGCAGACCAACTGATGAAAATAAGCAACATATTAAATCCATCTTGCCTCTCAAGGAGAACGAGGATGTGCGGTCGACTGCTTCATCGTACTGTTCTTCTATTGGAATTAGCCCTTCTTCTTTTAAATTACAATTTTAGCACACTTGTTCCCTTCCTTTGTTCTTACTGCAATGACTTGGTTGTGATATATCTAATCCAATTGTAACCAGGAACACAACCCCTCATGGGAAACAACATAGGACCAGTGTTGGAGGGTTTTCGTCGAGGTTGGAAGAACGTGCTGAAAAACGAAAAGAGGTGTGATGCCTAAACCATGGTTCCCAAACACCATTTCAACACTAAGGTTTTGGTTCTTGTACAACAGCTAACTAATGGTGTTTCTTGTTCCTTAAGTTCTTTTCGAAGCTTGAACAGAAGATACAGGCGCGTGAAACGGAGAGGACTAACTTGCAGGCGAAATCAAAGGTATATAGTTGTAAATTCTCGTTTTAATTTGAGTTTAGTTTGGAACGTTAGCGCGCACTCAATTGGGATTTGTTGCAGGAAAACCAAGAAGCCGAGATAAAGAAATTTAGGAAGAGCTTAACTTTTAAAGCCACGCCTATGCCGAGCTTCTATAAGGAACCTGCTCCAAAATCAGAACTGAAGAAGGTAATGCCCTCTAAAGTTGCAGACTTGTTCTTGTTTATCTTAGCACTGGAGAATGAATGTGGAAAAAAGACTTTAAAGATCACATTTTTTCCTCTCTTCATCATGAGCTTGATGTCCAAATGGTTTGATCAACTTTATAGATACCAACGACACGACCGAAATCACCAAAGTTCGGCAGACACAAAAGCTCTGCGTCATCAACGAAAAATAGCTCTGAAAATGGAGGATCAAATCTGAGCCCTTCAATGGTTGCCAAAGAACCCGAAAAATCGCCAAATGCGGATAAAAGCACTGCCATTTCTAAGAAACCAACAAGAAATGTGCACTCCAAGGCTCTTTCTGGTCATCTTCCAGTCACTAAGACTATATCTAAACAGGCCAAAATGAAGAGCCCTGACCAGAAAATGTGTCCCCAAGAGCCTGTAAATGGTGCTGCTGTTGAAGCTTAAAGAGAAGAAATATTAGCTTCCAATATCTCCTTGGAGTTGTGAATACAAAGCTTTACATATCTTTTACATCCAGAGTCCTAAAGTTTTTATATATATTGTCATGTGCTATAAGTTTTCTTTTTTTTCCCGCAAAATACAAAGGAATTGAGTAGTAAACTGTATGCTTTACATGATGGTTTCAGTGATTTCTTTTATAAAATGTACAAATTGGTTTGTTTATGCTTTCGGTTTTTAATCATCTGATACATATATGGAATTCTCTCTTCTTCCTTACTTTTGTGTTTACACGTTTGACATTGAACCTATTTAACACAATTAATAGTTTTTTTTTTATTTTTTGGTTTACACGTTTAATTTTTCTTCTCGTTAAAACCAATTTTTGGTTTTACTTTTTTTCTTTTACTTTTTTATAGCATTAAAAAATAAAATGGTGAAAGAAAACTTTTTCATATAACATATATTCAAAAAAGAGAAAGAAAACTTTTTCTTTGTACTATTTTTTTATTTTACTTTTTAATAACAAAACAAATGAAAAAAATATAAAATACTGTAGTTTAAAAGAAAAAATATAAATGAGACGTTATTTATATTTAAAATACGTTTCATTCAAAAAAAAAATAGTAATATACGGAGTAACATAGTTTGTTTAATTAGAAAGTGTTTGCCTAAAAATATAAGCGAGATATAGCGTCAGAATTATATATGCGATATTGGTGTTTTCGGGAAGATCTTGTAAAAAGATTTTCAACGACATATTTTTTGTCAAGTAATTTACTTAGAAAAAATTTATGAGCAAAATACACATTACTTAAGAAAATATAAATGAAAGAAAAAATAAAAAATACTCCAACCTTGATACCTTCTTTGCGCGAGGAGTTGTGTTTTCATAATCCTAAGGTCTACATGTGAAACTTAAACATTTTGCACTTTTAGTGAGTTAGCATGGGGATCTATACTATTTTTCAAAGAGCTCAGTACACCCATGGTACTTATATACTAAAGTGCATAAAATGTGTGTAAATCTTAGGACCGCGAAAAAATTTGTCTTGCGTTAGCACGCCCACAATGCACTCACACAAGTAACTCACATTCAAGGAGGGACGATGTTCACAAGGAGTCACGTTGGCGCACGCCATGTAGGATCACAGACACGCTTCCGTAAAGCATTACAGATAGCCTTAGGATTAGGTGATTTTACATAATTACTTTGATAGAATTTTGGATGAGGTGAGGATCACTAGACTCAATCCTACGACATTTGGACTGACCCACATTAAAAAAATTGAGTCAAATTGATTACTTAGTTCCACTGAATTATGAAAAAGTTTTATTTTTATTTTAAAAGAGAATTTAGTCTGAAAAATAGGTAAATGTGAAATAAATAATAAAAATACGAGTGGCTTTTGATTTTGAGTGTAAAGTGAGTGATATGATGACTAGAGTCGACACTCATATGATATTGAGTGGTTGTTAATTTGGAATACTGATAGCCTTAAGAGTTGAGAGATAGTACAAACTCTATAATTTTTCAATAAATTAATTTGTAAATAGGCAAAGGATTTTGATATAAAAGTTTAAGAGAAAAAAGACTAAAGTAGGAGTAAAATAATAAAAATACACCAAAATAGAAGTTCAATGTTTCTATTTTTTAAATAGGAGTTAAAATACATTTACATTACCAATTATGACCATGTACTTTACCAAAAGTGTTCGTGTTACCATAGTATTAATTCCTATTTAAGAAATTAAAACATAAAAAATCTTATTTTAGTATTTTCTCAATGTTTTTCTTCTATTCAAGATGACTTCATAAAGTTAAAATATATCTGAAAGATTAAAATCTATGTGAATAAACGAAGAAATGTTAAATCCCTTTTATGAGCAAAAGGGGAGTAGAATACAAAACACTTCATCTATCTCAAATTAAATGAATTTATTACACCATGATTCCCTCTGGTTTAGTAAGTGTGCATTCTTATCTTCTATGATTTCAAAACTTACGTAGTTGTTGTTTCTCATGATTCTGATATTGCTACGTCAATGCCCATCTGGACTAAAATATCCTTCAAATATTCTGGGAATAACTACACTCCTCCCAATGGTTTTAGAAATTGGCCTAAACGCCCTCTTTTTTCTTTATTTTTTCTTTCTTCTACTATTTTTTCACAAATATTTTTTAATTTCTTTTTTAAAATTAATGTTTATAATGTTTTAATAATCATTTTTTATTTTTGATATACAAATCAATTAAATAACAAGAATTAACATACACTTCATTTGTCTCAAATTAAACATTTTTATTTTTATCCAAAAAAATCTTTATTGGTTCATTTTCATGATACGAGAATGAATAAAATATTCTCTTTTTTCCTAAAGCTCATAAATTGAAATAAAAGAAAAAAGAATAGGAAATATAATAAAGAAAAAGAAAAGTATATAAAAAAAACTTTTATAGAATAGAGAAAATTTAGTAATGAAGGACATCTTTTGCGTATTGGTCCAAAAATTATTATTAATATATAACTAAAAATATATTAAAAAGACGCTACTCGGAGTTCTTTTGATCTCGACATATATTAAATTTTTTATTTCAAACACAAACATTTTTTATTTTTTTAACTATTCGATTGTACCATATGATTTTCTTTAATTAACTATTCACCTGATTACTTATCATTCACTTTCTTAATTTCTTTACCTATCTTTGTTACTTTTTTGATAAAATAATACTCCGTATATTGATACCACATCGTGTTTCATATATTTTTTTTATGTAATTCTTAAATGTATACTAAGTAAATTTTATCAACCACGTCTACCTAAATTTCAAATAAATAAAATCTAAAATATCTTAATCAAATATCATAAATTAAAATATCTAATCGTTTTGTCTCAAAAACTTATTCTCTTTTCTTTTTTTTTACTTGTTTCACAAAATCCTTCTCAATTCCTATTAAAAACCACTCTTATCTATCACATCATACATTTTACTAATAATCTATACATCACATTTTACTTTTATCCATCACATCGAGAAATTTTTTTGAAAATCAAGCCAAAAATATTACTCCTTTAAATTTCGTAAAAGTCAAAATAGAAATATCTTTTAGGGACGAGATAAGTTTTTTCAATAGACCGAAATAAGCAATTTAATTTGAAATAGAGCGTGGAGGGTTATAAAATTTTGTAACACTTTTTTTTGTATAACATTAATAATGGCTTCATATATCCACAATTCCACACAATGTATATATTGCCCTAAAAAATAGATATATCCTACAAAAACAAAAGTAAATACAAATGAAAAAATTGATATACGTAATTAATTACAAGTGTTTTATTACAAAATATATTGCCACGTGGATGCTTCATTCCTTCTTCCTTCATACTTTTTTTTGTTCTTTTCTTGTAAACTCACCAAACTATTAATGTTTTAGGCACTATTTTGAGCACTCAACCATCAGATTTTTTCTCTCTCTCTCTCTGCTTTGTTTGGTAGAGTTTTAATATTAATGACAGCTGGCAATACCAAGTGAGCCCAGAAACATGCTACATGCCACTTCCATTAACCTCCCTGCAATTTTCAGCATCTTGTTTGGTAAATATGGTAGAAACATATATTTTTAAAAACTGAGTAGAGTAGAATACCAAACAGGCGCTAATGGCGCATTTGAAATTCATGCGTAAATTCTTGCAGAAAAGAAAAAAAAATTCAACCCAAAATTAAGGGCTAGGAAATGATGACAGCTGACTTCACACCAAAAAAGAGAATTGAAAAATAAAAATAAATTACTCCTTCCGTTCCGTTCCTTAGAGATTAGCATCCTTAAACCACGAATTATGCAAAAATATTTTTAGTTATAACGTAAATTTAAAATTAATTTTATTTTTAAAATATAATTTTGAAATATTAAATTTTTATAATATTTAATTATTTTAAATTATATTTAATTCATGGCCAAAAAGTACCACAGTTTGACTATTTAGTCAAATTGTGACAATCTTCCCAAATTAATTTCCTTATTTTTAAGTCCAATTTTGGAGTTTTTTTTTTTTAAAAAAAGTATAGATAAAAAAAATTCTTGAAATTAAAAAAATTGAGAGAGAAAGAGGGAGGAGGGGTAAGGTCAATTTGACAGGCTGGCGGTCTGAACACGAGAGTTGGAAATAATTAATAATAATTAAACTCCAATCCGTAATTAAATACTACCTTCGTCTCGCTATATTCGTTCACTTGACTTTTAGAACTGTTTATCTAAGCACTTTGATTCATCAAATTCTCTCAATGTGTAAGCCTAAATATAGTCATGTGTGATCTTGTTTGATTTGTTTTAACATATAGATTATTAATATATAATTTCTACTCCCTCCGTCCCAAAAAGATTTACATTACGTCCCACAATCTCCTACCCATTTATATTAAAAACCACTTTTACCCCTTATTTTTTCAAACCCTACCTATTACATCATACCTTTTTTCTAATAATCTATACATCACATTCTATTTTTACCCATCACATCAAGGGTATTTTTGGAAAGTCAACACAAAATTATCCCTCTCTTAATTTCAACTTTAGTCAAAATGGGTAACACTTTATGGGACGGAAGGAGTATAATTTTTTAATATACAAATTAAAGATAAAATGGATTAAAGAAGTGTATTCGATGATGTGCAAAAATGAAAGTGGTTAAATACTCTGGGACGGAGAGAATATAGAATAATGCATATGGTGAACAGCTGTGGTTTGCTGGATACCCCTATACCCTCCCCTCTCTCACAGCTGTTTCCCTGTACATTCTATGGACCTAGGGTTCGCCATACACCCAAAACAATGTCACATTACACCCAAACTTTTTTTCAAATTTTATTTTATTTATTTATTCTGAGTATAAATATAAAAAATAAAACTTACATATTTAAATACCAATAGTTCCAAAACGATGGCACACATCATTCCCTATTATTCACTCTAATTGAATTGTTTTTAAATTAGAACTTTTTTTTTATTTAATTAATACGGAATAATTATAATTCATCTCATTTGATTGAAAAACAATGGCCGT
This sequence comes from Cuscuta campestris, assembly GCA_900332095.2. NCBI lineage: Eukaryota > Viridiplantae > Streptophyta > Magnoliopsida > Solanales > Convolvulaceae > Cuscuta > Cuscuta campestris. The sequence continues at coordinate 243,584 of OOIL02002010.1, read as the reverse complement.
ACTATAAAATTAAACACTATGGAAAAAATAAGATTAGTAGGCATTTAAAATAAAAGGGATTTAATTCTCTTTTTTTTCCTTCAAAAAATAAAAGAATTAAATCACCTCTTTCATTGAAAAAAATAAGATTAGTAGGCATGTTCACTTTTATTTCTTTTATGAGTTAATTATTGTGATATTACATATTAAAGCTTCCACGTGAAATATGAACCTTGAGGCATAATTTACATTGACCCATAGTTGAATCTCATTATTGGTCTAACAAAGCTCAGTCCCCCGCCTAGAAATATTCTTTCAGTTTGACTTTTTACGGTCTTTAATGTTATACTTTGACCGTTTACATCTATATTTAAGCATAGATAGGATATATTTTTATAAAAACTTAATATTTGAAAATTACATCTCAATAAAAATATATTGATATTAAATTTATATCATAATACAATATATTTTTTTCATATATTGGTGATAAGATTTACAAACTTTGATCAAGAAAAGTAATACTCCCTCCGTCCACCTAAGATCTTCCCATTGCGCGTTACGAGGCTTGACCGACTTTATTTTCAATTCAATTTATTTGAATATAGGGATAAAATTTTAATGTAAAATTTATGTAGTAATAAACTACATTAAAAGTTCTACAAAACTAGAGGTGACAAGACTATATTATTTCGTAAAATGAATAGTAAAAATAAGTAAACAAAGTGAATTAAGTTTGACCCTGTGAATAGTATCCGAGAAGATCTATGGTGACAGAGGGAGTAACATTTTCCAAACGAGAGGGAGTATTTTTTTGTATTAAAATCAAATAAATAAACCCAAAGAATAAAAAAGAATATGCTTCTTTGCAAAATAATGGGGAGACCAAGGAAAGCATTCAAGGAACCCCCTAATCTAGTTTCAGTATCTTGTCATGTGCTACATGGATAAATTTTGCTCTCACCGACAATTCCATTACCCCTCAAGAATTGCCAGCTAAGATTTGTTTTGTACTCCTTCAAATGCGTAAATATTACTGTCTTTTTTGGTCTATATACAAAAAAAATATCCGTAAGGTTCCGTTGGCACTGAACACATGACACTCGCTCATTTAGAACTGAATGAGAAAATGCCTCAATTAATCATGGAGACTTTAATGATGCAAAGGGAATCAATTTATTGACCTAATAATGAATTAATGCAATGACCAAATAAACCTCCAATAATCATATGCGCCTAATTGCACATTTAGCTCACGGTGAAATAATAATTCTCCCTAATAAAAAATAATTCGATAACAAAAAAATGAACCAAAATTATATGTTAAACACAAATTTTAGGAAAGTATGAACAAAAATGGGCTAATAAAAAATTACCTCTTCTGGGCTTTGAAACAACCTTAGCCGGAGCGGCGGTCTTCTTGATCGGCTCCTGCGGAAACAGGACGCCGTCGATCCCCTGCACCGATATCCTCCCGTCGGTGTATATATCCGCTTCCGACAAATACGCCGCCCCTTCTCCTTCTCCGAACTTAACAGATCCGTCGGCCTCCTCCGCCACAACCTTATGGGGAAGCCGGAGAGTGTCGTATTTGACTTTCCCGAACCTTCTTACCGCATTGTACATGCTCTCCTCCGTTTGGTACTCCGGGATCATATGGTAGTAGATTATCTGCTCCGGCGCCCCGGACTCCATTAGTTGGTCGGCGTTGAGCTTCGCCATGGCTTCATCGTGTGGAGCTAAGACTGTTAAGACGTAACCCTCAGAGACTAGTTTCCCCATTTCGGTGGCTAAGGATGTTAGATTCACGAGAATGTCGGCGAACTCGTTGTACCCGCCGTAGTGCAGTAGTGTTTGGATGAAGTCCTTGACTTGGCTCTCTCCGTCGAAGTGGCGGCGGGGTGCGCCGGGTCCCGGCGCCGGCGCGGGAGCTAGAGATGGGCCAGGGGCCAGGGCGTCGTAGACCGATAGAGCAGGAGGGGAACCGGCTGGGGAAGGGGTGTGGGGAGTTTTTGTTCGGAGATTCCGGCGGTCTACATCGGGTGCTCCGGTGGGAAGAACGGCGGAGATGGAGGTCAAGCTCCGGCGGGTGTTGAAATGCTGCTGCACCGATTTGGGAATCAAGACGCGCTCAATCCCGTGAATTACTCCGTCGGGACGGACCACGTCGTCCGGTCGGAGAACCTTAGACGCGCTCACCTCCCTCACACCGCCGGTCTGGGAGACAACGAGACCCTCGCCGGCGGCATCGCGGCACAGAGTGGAGTGATCCCGTCCGCCACGTGACTCGGCGGGCCAGCGATTGGACTCGAGCCGAGTGGGTATCATGTGGAAGAGAATCAGATTCTGCAAGGACTCGAGATTTCCGGGTTCGAGCAGGAACCGCTTGAACTCCGGGTCCAGATCCCGTTCAAGAGCCTCATTTCTCGGGGCAAAGACGGTGATATTGTGGCGAGAAACGATTTCCTCCAGAGTCGGGAGAAGGAGGGCCTTCTCGACGAGCTCCGACAGCTCGGTGTAGTGGGAGTCCAAAAGGGCGACCAAAACAGAGTTGGAATTGATCTGGACGCCGGAATTCGACCCGCCGATGAGATTCCGGGTCAGGGTTTCCGGCAATGCGGAAGCACCGACGAAGGCAAGGAAGAAGAAAAGAGGTATAAAGGCCACCTGCTTGCAGAGGCCAAAGATCTGGACATCCATGGCCGCCTGTAGATCGATTGTAGAAGACAACAAATTCTTCTCTCTATTCTCTCTGGGGTTAAATCTCTCTTTCAAAAAAGTGGGTGTGGAAATCTTGGGGAGAGGGGAGTGGAATAATTTGGTGGTATGGTATGAGGTGGAAGGGAGTAATGGTGCAAGAGTTGTTCGGTGGAACATTTATCAAAAGGGTGACAAGTCTCTTTCTATTCTATTGCATTTTCTTGGGGACTTTATGTGTTATTAAAGAAAAGATATTAATGTGTGTGTTTTTCCAAATCAAACTAATAAACAAGTGTAATGTAAAATCACCTCCTTTAGGCTCACTTTGCTACATGGAATTCAAGTCGTGGAATTAGAATTAGAGACTTCAATTCTAATTCTGGTGTTCGATAGCACAAAAATATGTGACTTTGGAATTGATAATGCAAAAAATGAATTGAAATTGGAGAACTCAATTCCATCGAATGCAATTCCATAGAATTTCAACTCCAATTCAATTCTGATTCCATCAATTCCATGTACCAAAAAAATCCTTAACCTCAAAAATTTGATTTCAAAACGGCCGGTTTCCATAACATTAGAGATCAATGTCATGATATGACTCGGGAGTGCTCGTGCTTCGGTGCTTCGTTCGTATCGAGGAGAAGTTGTTTGCGGCGATGAACAAGGACGCGTCATACCGAACCTGAGACCAACTCAATTCCAAATGAGGCCACATCAACAGAAAATTCTAAAAATTTATCATAGTTTAAGATGAATGTTCTCGATATCAGAAGAGCGGGATGAACGATGCCGATGTTCTGAGGCAAACCACCGCTCGGTATCAAGATGACAGACACCAATGCCAAGTCTCCGTCGATCTTTGGAGATTTTTGAGCCGTTCACTAAAACGGCAACAACTCAACTACCTTAAGGCTGGATCGTCAAAGATAAGATTCTTCGCAAAGGTTGAGGCCGATGACACTATCGGCTCGTCAGAATAAAGGCCTCCCTTCAACGAGATGGCTTGAATGACGAGGACCCCATTATCATTATCATCATCATCGTTGTTGTTGTTGTTACCATTATTTATTGGGCTGGACTGACCCACAAATTTGAACATAAAACGTGAGCCCGAATCTTACGAGCCTCTTTTTATATAGCCCGAGCTCTGCTCGTACCCTAAATATAAAGTGCAAGACCGTTGTTAGGGGTAAGCAAGTATTGAACCGATACCGAAATTTCTCGAAAAAAAACTAAGATTACCGAACCGGAAAAAACCGAAAAAGAATTGTATCGTACCGTATCGAATGGTCGATCTGGTATTTGAGATCCATGCGAGGTAACTTACCATACCGAAAAATCCTTAACCAAAGATATATACAAATATGTTACTATAAAAATAATGTCTTCATGTTTCTTCATTAAAAAATAAATTGATTTGATAAGCCGGTTCAAGTATAGATGATTTATAAATAATCTTTTATTTAAATAATCATTGATTTGCATTTTATTTTTTTGTAGATGAAGAGCCTGTTTGGGAAGAGCGTTAGAGATTAGCGTTAGTGTTTTGGATTAAATTTTAACGGTGCATATTATTTTGAAAACGCTAATGCTAAACGCTGCCCGTAGATAACTTTTTCAAAACGCTAACGCTAATCGCTAAAGTTATTCCCAAACAGGCTCGAATATTAAAAAATTAACATACATTTGAAATACTATTTTATTTCCATTCGTTCTCTTTTGTTTGTTAGATACGAAGTACGTAGTATAAATTAACTAAGTTTTATAAGTATTTCTTGCACTTAATTATTAATTTTTCAATTGTTATCTTCTTTTATTTGAATGTACTTTCGATTTTTTTAAAATAAAAAGTTTTGTAGATTTCAAAGTGTAAACTAAGTACATATATATGTTCATCCCAATATTTACTGAAACCGAAACCAAACCATCCTGAACCGATACTTCGGGATTGGAATTATTGCGATGTAAAGTCTCATACTAAACCAAAATATTTGGTCAGATATCGGTACGAACGAAATACCATACCATACCGTATCACACTCACCCCTAAATGCTATTTTGTGGGCATGGTCGGGTACCCGAGCCCGTGATCAGGTCTAATGGACTCATTTTTAGAGTTTGTTTTGATAATTCAAATGTTTACATCACCTTTTTGTTACTTACTATATATATTAATGATTAGAATATGTAAAAGTTTGGCCAAATAGAAATTTAAAGTTTGCCCGGAGGATTCTGTCGACTGTGGCTGCGGTATAGCTATTGTGATTGGCTGGGAGGAGGTCGTGATGGTGGGTTGAGGTTCGGGTGAAGATGGGAAATCAACATGAACCGGAGAATGAGATCGTTCAGGCGGAGTACCACTAGCACGAGAAAGAGCAAACGAGAAGACGGATTCATCAAAGGAAATATCCCGCGCATGAAAGAAAAGATGTGACTCAAGATCATAAACCCGTCATCCTTTAGTTCCTGTAGGATAACCCACAAACATACATTTGATGCTACGTGGATGAAATTTATTAGGTGGACGTTGTAGGTGACGAACAAAACACAAACACCCAAATACTAGAAGATGAGACAAGTCTGGAGGTTTTGAAGAAAGGAGTTCATATTATTGATGACTATTCTGCTTCCATATCCACTGCGGCTCATTACTTTCTCACCATTGTTGATGACTATTCTTGAGTTGTTTGGGTATTTCTTATTATTGACAAAACTGAGGTTACGAGTTGCTTGAAACAATTTTTTACCATGATTCGAACTCCGTTTGGTAAAATAATTTAGGTTGTGCGATCAGATAATGGTACTGAGTTTCTCAATAAACCCTTGCGTATGTTTTATAATGATATGGGTGTTCTAATTCAAACCTCTTGTGTTAATACCCCACAATTAAATGGTCAGGTCGAGTGTAAACATTGTCATATCCTTAATGTCACCCGATCTCTTGTGTTTCAGGCCTCTTTGCCAATTGAATTTTGGGGGGAGTGTGTACGTACAGCGGTATATCTCATAATTCGTACTCCAAATCCTCTTTTGCATGGTAAATCTCCACATGAACTTATATAATACTTCGTAAGTACAAGTATAGAAATGGGTCTAGCCCAATACGCTACAATAAAACCTATGTACAAATATCCGCTAACAAGAAGACAACCCACTTTGATTTGTAAAGTAATAAAAAATGATACAGAATATATTTATTTAGAATGTCTTAGAAAAGCAAAAAATAATAACGAAAGATTAAAAACTGCTACAACATATGTCAAAAGTTAAAACTATAAAAATCATAAAAATTATGCGCTACAAATTGGGCTGAGATGGGTCAGAATTGTTCGTATTTTTATGTGTCCCAGTCCCGTCCCATTTTAAAACAGTTCGAAACAAAATGTTGTCATATAAAACAGAACAAGACATTACATGAAGGAGACTGAACATTTTAGATCGGGACAACGGAGTCGGGATTCTTGACCACCTCTAATAGACTTGGGGTTCAACCATTTTTTTTTAATGGGGGAATGAATATGCTGTAAATTAATGGGACCACGCGGCTAGGAGCACATACACCTTAATTGCCAGCCAGTGGGCTGGATGGGAGGATACAAAACCCCCCAAGCTTGTCGGTGGCTTTAGCGTTAGCTTAGCTGTCTTTTTCGTCCCTTTCCCTCTCGAACCACGCATGCACCCACAGCTTGCCGCTGCTTTCAGCTTTCATCTTCTTCCTAATATAAGATTCCTTCTCTCACATTTGTGCTGTCTACATACGTACTTCATTGGTTAATGAAAATACTCCCAGCTCCCTCCTAATGTAATTTGTTCAATTTGATTCTTTTAAGATAAATTATCCATATTTTAATAATTAATTATTCTCAATTTGTATTGCATATTACTCCATAATACATTAAATTTAAAATAAATGAAAGCTTTAAATAACTTAAATTCAATTAAATCATTTTCACATTAATAATTTAATTGAGGTTTAAAATTTGTCCAATTAGACTGAAAAGAGTTAGACTGGAAGAATACACTGAGACAAAGATGTATACCCTTTTGTCCCCTATAGATCTTCTCATTACACGTTATAAATTTTGACGTACTCCACTTTTAGTTTAATTTATTTGATCGTTGGGGTTGGTATAAAACTCTAAAATAAAATGTATATTATAAAAACTACATGAAAATTCTACAAATGGTAAATAAAAATATAAAAGAGTGTTATGGTCCGGTTTGATTCTTAGCAAAGAAAGTGTGAGATATTTTAATCCTCTTTCCTAATTTCATTTGTCTGTTTATTATTCACATGATTAAACTTTAATCATATATTGTTTACTCATTTTTCGTTACTCGTTTGATAAAATAATATAGCTTTGTCACAACTTGTTTTATTAAACTTTTATATAGTTTTTAAATTTATAAATTTTATTTTTTAATATCATACCACATCAATTTTTAAATAAATTGAATTTAAATAGTTTCCGTCAAATTTTGTAAACAACAACATGCTTTAAATTGGGGAAGAGGAACTATTATCACTTATCACTCGAGATTATAGTTTCATTTCCCTCTTCACATAGTTGTCCATGTTGGGCGTATGGAAACCCTAAGATGGATCGGAGTTCATCTTTTTTCCTTTTAGATTTGTGGAAAATTTTAACCCTAATTTTAACGTTTTTGTCATTTCCAATAAGATGTTATAAATTTAAACTTTTAAGTCTCAATTATGTAAATGTAAAAAGAAGAAGACTTTTAGTCCGATCCTAAATACTCTATGAATCAAGGAAACATTACTTCGAGAGGAATAAAGACATAATATGCAAAAATGTTACATCTACATGACTATATGTACATCATTTTTCTTGTACCAAATTTTGAACAATACTATACCGACATATTTTGTTCTTTTACTAAACGATTTGTGAAACAAACAAATTTGTTTGTACAATTCAAAATTTAATCTGTGGTATAATTGTGATTTACACGGACCACTTCTCTATAAAAGTAGTTTAATTAGTTTTCACATGTTTTTGTTTCAAAGAAGAGACCAATTGGAAGTAACAATATAATGCTAAAAATGTCGCAGCTTCAAAATGGTAGTTGGATTTTCACTTTCGTTGTTTGTTGGAATATTCTTATCATTTTTTTTCTTCGGCAAACAAAATGCCTTGTTAGGTTGAGACTTGAGAGAATGGGAATCCGCCTTCATTGTATTTGTCAATTAATAATTAAGGAGTATTTTTTTGAAAGAAAAAATATATTATACGGGTATTATTTAATGAATAAAACATGTTAATCAATCAACATTCTAGTACCGGTGCAACAACATTTTCATTAAATAAACACAATATTTATAAAAACAATAGTTGCATACAACAATTACTCCTGTATATATTTCATTATTTTTAATACAGTCAGACATTTTTTAACAAAACAATTTCTTACCATAATACATAGTCCATTTCACAATAGTTAGAACAGAGGAAATGGATGTGACGCCGTTGGGCGTCAACCCTCATTTTAACACACAGAGGCGTTAAACACCGCCCACCTAGGGCTTCAAAGGGGCGTCACGTTATCAGCGTCAGATGTTTGACGCAGCCCCCTCCCCCCTAACGGCTAAATTAGTCGTTGCAACCATTAAAAAATTTATTTATTTTTTTATAAATTTCAAACTCCATCTCCTCCAATAATTATCACACCTTTCAATCTCCAATTCTCATCAATCTTTTTCACATCTTCTTCAATTCTCAATTCTCCAATTCTCCAACTTTCTTTTCAACATGAATCCCTTCGGCTCCGGCTTTTTTCCCGACGATCACGAGCCTAACGAGCACACTATATGGATCTTCCAACAATACGAGAGTAATCCAACGATATTCGAGACGCAACCATCGGGGTACGTCTATGAGCGAGAGTCAGTTTCGGAGACTCAACCGGAACCATTCGTCACCAAAAAAAAGTGCACGCCGGAAGAGCCACAAAGCGAAAGGCACTCAAGTAATGACCGAGGCGGCATGGTCAGTACAAAGGTGGACGTCGGAGGAAGAGCGCTTGTTGGCGTCGGATTGAGTTGACGTCTCTGAGCATCCTATCGTTTGTAAAAATTAAATGTTTTCTAATATATTTGTGTTTTTACTTATATAATCGTGTTATATATTAGTGTTAAAAAAAATTTCGTGTTATACTTTTTATAGGTTCAGAGCAAATGAAAGATGTGATATGGAATCGTATCGAGGAGAAATTCTTTATGGCGATGAACAAGGACGGCTCCTACTGTACCCGGGACCAACTCACTTCCAAATGAAGCCGCATCAACCGTAAAGTCCGAAAATTTATCGGAGTTTACGAGGAATGCACCCAGTCGCGGAGGAGCTGGACGAACGACGTCGATGTTCTCCGGCTTGCCACGACCTGGTATCAAGACGACGGTCACCAAGGCAAGGTGCCCATCAATCTTTGGAGGATTTTGAGTCGTTCACCGAAGTGGCAACAACTCAACAATTCTGACGCCGGATCGTCAAAGAAAAGATCCTCCGTCGATACCGAGGTTGAGGTCGATGACACTATCGGTTCGTCCGAACAAAGGCCTCAACGTTGCGGATTCCGATGACGAGGAACCCATTCCACGACCGATCGGAGGAGCAAAGGCAAAATTCATTTCCTCGGGTTCTAGAGGTTCTGGCTCTATTTCTGTTTCTTCTCACAACGATATCGGTCGGGCAATGGTTGAAAAACTTTGCATGTTCAATATTCGGGAAAAAAGAGAGGGCGAGAAGGAAGCAAGAGAAGGAAGAAATTGAAATAATGGAAACTGACCTTGATACATTATCGGGGTTCAAATGTATGATCTTCGAGAGAAGACAAAAGGAGATCAAGGCAAAATATAATTTACTTTAGTTTTTTTTATTAATGTAATTTTTAAATTTTTGTCGCTTTAACTTTTTAAATTTAATAAATGTAATATTTTTTATTATTGTTACTTTAAAATCTTTTAATTTAATGAATGCAACTTTTTTAAATTATTCTCATTACAATATTATTAAATAATAAAATAATTAAAATTTATTATTTTAAATATAGAAGACGTATATTTAAAAATGTTAAAAAATGAAGGTTTGAGACCCCCGTTTGAAGCCTCAAACCCATTTCCACTGAATCTGGGAGGAAAGTTAAAGCTGACGTGACAAAGAGAAAAATTTTGAAGCCCCGATTTGAAGTCCAGGGGCTTCACGGGTATTTCCAGTGCCCTTATAGTTTTTCGTGCTATTCTTTCCAATTTTATTCACAAATTGTGGCTCAATGACTCCGCTGGAAATCGAATTCGGGAGATTGTCCCACAAGATTTTTGAGATCACTCTTATTTTAAGAGTGAATTATCTAAATGTTTCTCTTTAAGATGTGATTTTTCAACAGTCCCATGTTTTAAATTATTCTCTTCGTGGTGTTTTGTACTTAACAATTACTCCGTATTACATAATACCAAAAGGGATCGGAGCTTTGGGAAGCCCATGTCTAAAGTCACTCTAAAATAAGCTTATGATTTCTTACTCACAAGGCGAAGAAAGTGTCCTATGTTGTTTAAACTTCCAAAATAGATAAGGATAATTGTAGGCCTCAAAAATAGCTTCTTAGGAAGGTATTATGAAGCAAAATTTTGAATTTCTTGGCCCAAGATATGATCAAAACACTAAAGGCTAAACTCCACTATTAGTCCTTCAACTTTATCAATTATGCACGATTGGTCCTTCAAGTTTTAAAAGTCCATAAATAGTCCTTCAACTTTATAAGTTCTGCACCATTGGTCCTTCAAGTTTTAAAAGTGCATAAGTAGTCCTTCAAGTACACGTCAGCCCTCCAGATGAGGTCCTTTTGACAGTAAATGTTAAAAACTAAATGGAATACTAGCTCCATATAATACGGAGTAATCGTACCTAGTGGAATTTACTCGTATTATATGAAACTAGTATTTCGTTTAACTTTTAATATTTACTGTCAAAATTAAAGGACTTCATATGGAGGGCTGACGTGTACCTAAATGACTACTTATGGACTTTTGAAACTTGAAGGACCAATGATGCAGAACTCTTAAAGTTGAAGGACTATTTATGGACTTTTGAAACTTGAATGACCAATCGTGCACAACTGATAAAGTTGAAGGATCAATGGTGGATTTTAGCCAAACACTAAATAAAGATTGTTCAAAATTTACTAGGTCATATTCTTGTGCTCCAAATTTGGAATGCCTTGCTTTCAATTTGGTATGAATATTTTGGCCACTTTGTACATGCTTTTATCCTCATGAACACCACCATAAAGTGTAAATAAGGGCGACGAGCAAGACATAAACCAGACATATGATAATGCTTACAAAGAGGCCATCCTAAAGTTGGCCTATGTCTCTCTAAGGAGGCCTATGTCACCCCTTGAAGAAGAGCATTGAGGTTGTTACGATTTACGAAGGATGAACATCGACTCGCACACCTCAAGTTGGAGCAATATTTTCAATTTGTTTAATAATTGGTTTAATTTGAAGAATCAAAATTAAAATTTACATGTTTAAAAACTATATTATAAATTTTGCAAAATAAGACATGATATTAGTATATTATTTTATTAAATAAATAATGAAATAGATATATAAAAAAATTGATAAAATGTGTCTATGTATATAGTACTCCGTAATTGAAAAGTTTCTTTAGAATGGAGTAGTAAGTAAGCAACACCATGCATGATACACAAGCAAAAAGTAAACGGCAATGTCTAAAAAAACTGTTACATTAAAATTCAATTGGGCACCAACTCGATCATGTAACATTCCTAGTAAATTAGGGTCATCCTAAGGTACCACCACACAGATGCTACCATGTTCGCGCCCATGTTTCGCACTGATCTGTGTGACATAGACGATTATCGTTATGTTTGTCTGTGCAAAATATATGTGCACCCATGTAGTGGCACCCTAGTATTATTCAGTAAAATTATGTTATTTACTAATTTCTTGTCATTCCAACGTAAAAAGTTTCAATGGATCAAAACATCCAACACAATAAATTATGTCGTTTACTAAGTAGTGAGTGACAAATTCAAGTTATGTCATTCCAACGTCAAATAATTTCTTGTCGATTTGTATGAGTTTTTTTTTTTTTTTAATTTTTGTAGATGTTTTTGTTGGCTCTTTAAGAGAGGATTTTACCATCCAAGACTAGCCATCCATGATCTTGTGGTTACATGAGAAAAAGCTTTGACAAGGAGCTATAAACATGGACTCATTTTCCAATAAACAAGCAAAACCAACCATCCTCTAAATAGGCATCTATATGTACCACCCTCAAGCCCTTCACAAACTTTTTATTCTCTACAAATATATAATGTGTTTCTATATCTATAGTTGATTCAATTCCCTAAGTAATAATCCTACAAAGTATTAGTTTATTAAATTCCTATATATCATATAGGAAGAAGAATAGTATAATAGCAATTGTATAGACAATAATCAACCATGGCCACCCCTTCATACCAAAGCATTCTCTACATTCTCTTCACCTCTTTGTTACTTTCAAGTTCATTCTTGGGCAACAAGGCCCATGCATTCCCCGACGGAGACGCTCTCGCCATCCCAGAATCTTCTCCCCTCACGTACGCATCCCCAAAAACCATCGCCGAGCCCCCTTCAGAAGATGGTTCTCGCGATGATGCCCAGGGTGAGGGAGATGGTTGGGACGGCGCCCCAACCCCTTTAGAAGGTGGCTCCAACGATGATGTCCTGGACGAGGGAGAGGGTTCTTGGGATGTCGCCCCAACCCCTTCAGGCACAGACTCTTTCGTCAGTGTCCCCGTCGTGAAAGACACCCCGGCCGTGAACATGTTCGTCCAGTCGGCGATGGTGGCCTCCATGTCAAAGACGGAGGACTTCATCCACGACGTGATCGAGAAGCGCTTGAGAGACCCAGACACCGACGGGGTGAGGAAGGAGTGCCTGAAGATGTGCAAGGACGTGTACGAGGACTCGATGAAGGCGATGAAGAAAACAGTGGAGGACACAAAGGATGGGAATCTCTACAAGGCGAACGTGGACGTGAGCGCCATGGCCACTGACATTGACACGTGTAAGGATTGCATGGGACATGTTTACGACAAGAACGACCCCGAGTTTAAGAAGTTCTCCGCTTGGATTGACGGCATGGCAAACGATTGCCTTGACAAGATTACAGGACTAAGAGATTAATAATATCCATGGGGATATGTATTTCCAATTAGAAAGCAGAATATAGTGTATGTACGTAGACCTTATTATTTTATTGCACATTGATAAGTGCAAACTTACACAGTTAGGCTCCGTTCCGTTCAACTTATTTTTTCTGATCTGATCTGATTCTAATAAGTTCTGATCTGGTCTGGTCTGATCTGATCTGATTGGATCTGATCTGATCTGATCTGATTGGATCTGATCTGGTCTGATCTGATCTGATCTGGTCTGATCTGATTAATTATGATTTAATTTAAAATTTCAAATTAATAATTTAATTTGACTTTATAATAACGTTTGAAAATTGTAATGATAATTCATATTATAATATAATCAATATATTTTATTTAATGATTATTTTTAATAAAATAAAAATAGTTAATTCATATATTAGAATAATCATTCATATTATAATGTAATAATATTTTTTATTTTATGATATTTTTTTGTAAAATTAGAATTATACATTAGAATAAATATTTAATTTAGATATACATTAAAAAGTAATTAAATTTAGATANTAGATAATCAATATATAGAAGAGATAGTATTTTTATTAAAATATCTCATCCTTATAAAAGATCAAAAGTTTAGAAACTCAAACTACAAGTAGCAATAAAAATATATTTTAAAAGTAGAATTAGATTGATATTGTCAATGTATTTTAAAACTAATTTTTCCGACGTCTAATAATTAAGGATTACTTTCTCAGTTTTCTATTTAACCTATTTCTAAAGTTTATTCTTTTTCATTTTTAAGAACAATAATAATAATAATAATAATAATAATAATAATAATAATGATGATGATGATGATGATGATGATGATGATGATAATAATAATAATAATAATAATAATAATAACAATAATAATAATAATAATAATTCTTGATGAGATCTGATTTTAATAAGTCCTGATCTGATCTGATTGGATCTGATCTGATCTGATTGAATCTGATCTGATATGATTGAATCTGATCTGATCTGATTCGATCTGATCTGATCTGATCTGATTCGATCTGATCTGATCTGGTCTGATCTGATCTGATCTGATTTTAATAAGAATAAGAAAAAATAAGAAAAAATAAGTTGAACGGAACGGGGCCTTACACTAGTTATATAGGCTAATGAAAGAAGAAAAAAAAGATCATAATGTTGGGTAGGAAATGTGGAAGTAGCTATGTATTTATTGAGGGTAAGGATTTAATTAGATTTGTCAACTTCTTGTACACTCCATATTTGAAAAATCAATGGAGATTAGTTTTACAACTTTTATAATTTTTCTTATGCCAAGGGATTGACCGGAACTATTTTGATCTTAAAATGACCCGGGTCACCTATGGTTTATCAACAAAACACCGTAGGAAACCAAAATGCCCGAATCATTTTCAAGTCATTTTATTCACAGGTCAAAAGATCCTTGCAACAAATAAACTTATATAAACAAAGAGAAACACTGACTAATACTCTGTACCAAATAAGCTCAAACATTGGCACTAACCTGTTGGTACAAACGAAGGTCGCTAAATCATTAAGGAACCAAATCACCAATATTGAATGCTGGTTTGAACTCTGATCAAAATTTAAATTGGCAATTTTCACAACAACAAAAAAAAATACCAGAGTTAGAGTTCTGTTTCACAGCTCAATCTTCATTAACCACATTACCAACTAAACACAAACAAGCACTATGTACATTGTACATCACTACTGACTGCTAAGAATAGGACTTGTACAGCACCTGAATCACTCGCAATGTGGACCATTCTTGGTGCACACCACTTTTCACATCAAAGAAAACTTTGAAACACAACATTTGTGCGTGGCTGGGAGCGGTGTGATGACAGCTACACACAAAAGTTGTCATTCATATCTTTCTTTGGTGTCAAAACTGATGCCAAAACTGCTGTGCACTTGATTCAATTTTTTAGCAATATACAGAACCAAAAAAAAGGGGTATGAAGTGCCTAATTCCAGAGCACGGAATCCCAAATCTTAGAACTTGCTTCCTATATAGGAAATCCATTACTACAACTGCACACATTCAGTATATAGAAACTGGGTTTAAACTTGTGTGCTTGTAAGGCATCTCCAATGCCCTACAAGAGGTCCCTTGTACAAAAGTAATAGCAAACCAGGGCAGTTGCTCGGCATTCCAAATGTATACCTACATAGAGTCAAGAAAAATTAATTATATTCAGGATACAGATAAAGCAATGTGGAAGATAGTGTTTTACATCAAACTAATACTTCTAAGCCCAGGAATGCAATTAGGGAAGAAAGAAGTTTAAACACAGGAACACCTGCACCTTAAATTCCATTAATGAAGTTGAAAATGATGTACTCACTTGCATCGGCGTGCTCTCCTTCTCCAAAAGAAAGAGGGTACTGTCCACTGGAAAAAAAGATATTTACATAATATCAGAAAATTTGAAAGGTTTGAATCAGACTATAGGCCAGATAGTTTGTAACGCAAAACAATTTAAAGATAAATAATGCCCGACTTTTGTTAGCCACAAATGGTGTGTTCTTGACACAAAAAACATAAATGGTTACGGAATGTCAGCTTAGCTTTGGTGATCAAATTGCCTTGATGAAGGTAAAACTATCAGAAAATTGAAAGATTAGAATCAGACTTATAAGCCAGAGAGATAGTATGTGATGTAAAACTATTAAAAGACAAACAAGGCCTGAACTTTGCCATCCACAAATCGCATGTGCTTGACAAAAAGAAAAGACATAGATAGTTTCAAAATGTAAGTTCAGCTTAGGTTGTCGAATTGTCTTGACGAAGGCAATGTGGGATTACCTTAAGCTGCTTGGTCCGATTCAATTTGTAGAACATTGAATATTTCATATTGCAAGCAAGAAATCAGTCCCCATCACTTACACTTGTACATTAGCTTGTTATGAAACATGTATTCTAACAAAAATGCTTTCTTATTTTAGTATTATAGAACTACATGAATCAATATCTACACATTTATCAATACAACGGTGTAAACAATAAAGTTTTACACACATACACATGCATTAAGACAATGCACACGCGTTCTTTCCTGCTAGGACTTTCATCTTTCATTTTTTTGATCGCACGTTAAACTTTGACAACTGACATATCATATGAAAAATACAGAGTAATTTATTTCTCCCTATGTCCCATATTTTTCTTCCATCCCTTTTCGGGTGTCCCATATCTTTCTTCCATTTTCCTCTTTAGCCAAAAAAAAAAAACAATAAAGATTGCATTTCTACCCCTAACTCATTTAATCCCATCCTTGTCACCTTGTCACCCCCAACTTATCATTCCTCTATCAGATCTCGTCCTCTCTGTGACAGAGCACCCCCTCTCTCTCTCTCTCTCTTCAGCTGATACCGGAAGCGAGGCGGCAGTGGCATGCCCTGGCATTGCCTGGAAGAAGATGCTTGCACTATGTTTTCGTTTCTCTCTAGTCTGGACCATCATAGCCCTTCGTATGCCGGTGGCAGAACAAAATACACATTACTTTGAACATGGACTAGTGACCCCTTTGCGACCTTACTTAACATGAAGGCAAAACAAAAGAAGATGCAACAAGCTCTAATTGTGTGCACGCAAGTAGAAAAGAGAGATCTTGACCAAGTTGAGGCCAAACAGATCAAGAGCATTATTTGAAATTTGAAGACTTTTCATTCCCTCAGCTGAATGCTTCGTTCTAAAAAGCATTAAGAGAATGCAGAGTAGGACCTAGCATCAAGGCATGCCCTTTGCAGGTCAGATAGATCATAGAGACAATAAGGCAACCGAAGGTACTTCACTGTCAGTGAAACTCTAGGCGGTGATTGGTGTTATTCATGTTGAATGAGTCCAAGGGAGCCAAAGTGATGAACTGAGAAATGAATTGACATGTCACAATGTTAAAAGCCGATACACGGCTTTTCTGGGACCAAAGTTTGAATATGGGGCTTGCCCGCCAAGGAAAACCCTGGTCTAAACTTCAAAGTAGGTAATGTTAAATGAGAAATCCAAGGGAGATAAATTGTTGAAGAATCAAGCAAAGCATTGTTCTGCTGCCATGACCAACCTCGTGCAGTAACACGACTTTTTTGGATTGTTATCCAAAAAAAACTCAATTAGAGTTGTCCTAGTGGGGCTGTAAAACCCCGGATACTGCCTTTACCTACCACGCAATACAGGAACTAACTTTGTAATGTTGCAATGTCGAATACCGTCCAGTTTTTTTAGAGTTTCAGAGATTTAATTTTTGAAGAGTTGTCTGCACTGTTAGGTTAATAGATATCCCCAAGATTTTGCCTGCACATTGGTTTTGGATCGTAACCTCATCCAGAAATGAACGAATTTCATAATTTCAGGTAGACTTTTGGCATGTATACATTTGATTTCTTTGCTGAAAGTCATCATTAATTGGTTTGATCTCTCCAAGAATAACGTGTTTATGCTAATTTAAGGGTTGAGCAGAGTGCTTTGTTAGCTA
Source organism: Cuscuta campestris (assembly GCA_900332095.2). Taxonomy (NCBI): domain Eukaryota; kingdom Viridiplantae; phylum Streptophyta; class Magnoliopsida; order Solanales; family Convolvulaceae; genus Cuscuta; species Cuscuta campestris. The sequence continues at coordinate 226,191 of OOIL02002010.1, read as the reverse complement.
CAGCATGTGAGTTAGAAGACCAATCTCAACAGCTCAACATTTTACTTTTTCTACAACTGAGTGAAGGGAAGTAGGAGCCGCATCCTGAAAAGGTGGAGGCATTACTTCCATTACCGTACACATTCTTTCCACTATTTTAGGGCTTCAGTTAACTACAATCCTCTATATTTTTAGGCCAACAGCCACAATGCTGTCATTAATAGTCTAGGTGGTTTTCCTTTTAGGGACATCGGAAAATTATTCAATTCATGTATTATCCATGAGATTTGTGAATTTGTTGCTCTCAAAGTGAACTTGTTGGAGAGTTGGTATCCCTAAAATTGAACTTTTTTCTGCTATTTCAATATATTTACATATCTGTTTCATCGTGTCAGTTTCTTCTTTAAGCCATTTTCTATCCGTTGCTGGGATACAAAATGGTTATTCAACACAGAATACACCAAACAGGAATCAATTCCTATTAAAGTCAGCTGAAATGTGGTTTGAAAATTATATGCAACAAAAATAAGCTTTGCAAGGTAAAGGAGTACAAAAATAGTCAAAAGCAGACACAATTTGTTGAAAGATAATCATATCCGTAAATTTTCAGATTCAAGAATAATAAGCTTTAAAGAGTACTAAAACCCTAGAATGGATTTAGGGAAGTGTTTCTTAATCATTCCATAACGAAAGTGTCAGCATTTTGAATTAGAAAGCATGATAAGGCCCTCATGCATTTGAAGATTTGTATATATACACACATATACATGATGCAAACATGGTGAAATAATTAGGAATATTATAAACATCACTGTCAAAAATAAAATACCTTGAATACTGATATGAATGAAAAGCTCCAGGCTATAGATGGCTTCCTCACATGTGCCCTCCTTGCAGGTGACATGTCTTTGCATAACTGCTGGGCGATCTCCTTCAGCAACACAAGCTGTGCTTTCTCAGTCTGCATTGTAATAATTGTCTGCCTCATAGACTCCCTATCAGCCTCAAGTGATTGAAGCCTTGCATACAGCTTTATTACATCAGGATTTTCCAGATCAGTGTGATTCAATGAATCTCCTGGATTTGTAGTATACATATCATCTATCTCTACAGGCATTTTCGGATCTGTAACACCATTGTACGATGTCCCTTGATAAACGGAATCAATTGTGTAAACTCTGTCACTTATAGCAGTGTCATCTGCATCTTCAACTTCAGTTACATTTTTAACTTCCTTCAAGTCTGGGCATTCTTTTGACTCTGAAACACCTATTTTCCTTAAACTTCTACCAGACTCTGGAGACTGTGCTACCAGTTCATCATCGGCATCTTGGTTAGTTGCAAGAGATGTGCGAATTATCACCTTTTCAATCATGTCATTCTCGTAAAACGCAACGTCACGATGACCTGTCCCTGGACTCTTCTCCAGCTGGTTGATCCTATATTCCAGATCTCGCAATTGATCTTGTGAAGGTGGGATTTCCCTTGACACATGTTCCTCAACATCCACAATGTCAACAGGGTTCTGATTGAAGCATTTTATTACAGGATAATTGGAGGGAGGGAATTCAAATTCACCATCCGACATCTCAGGTTTATTGTCATTCCAGCTCAAATGACCAGAATCTTTATAAGCCACTGCTTCAGCCTGAGCCTCTGTGAACCCGTGACTCATAATGCTGTGTTTGTTTAGCTGCATGTCACATGCCAACGAATGAATTGCTTGCTCCCTCATGTACAATAGGTTCTCCAGAGCAGCTAGCTCCTGCTGATCATGGGCAATTTTCTCCTCCGTGAATCTCTTAAATTGCCGAAACTCCATTTGAATCTCTGACTTTTCTCTTTGCAGCCTCAAGATCATTGACATTGCCTCATTGGCTGCCGAGCAGGCAGCACTCCTCTCCTCATCCAACTCCATTCTTAAGTCTTGAATTGTCACCTGCTGGCTGCAGACCATCTCACGAAGAGCAACACACTCATCTTGTGCATCAACCCTTGCCGTCTGAGGTAAGACCCTCTTAAACATTGCATCATCACATTCGTCCTGTTTCCGCTTCACAGAACGTAGCCAGCTACCAGAAACAGGCACATTCACCAATGCACAGCTGCATCCGCAGTCGCAGCATTTGAACTGGCTACTCAAGCTGAACTCACCCTCAGAATCCATAATCTCATAAACAAATAACAAATCCCCCAACCCCAAAATCCACAATAGCAGAATGGAAACAAAATGAAGCCCACCCACAGCAAAGCTCAGGCTGCTTTCTCTACAATTAGAGATACAAAATAAGCAAGACCCTCAATTGTTTCAACTTCAAGAAAATTCCTGCAATGGTAACAACATAAATACTATAAATTCTCATCCAAGAAAACCCCAGAAAAGATTAAACACGCAAAGAGAGAAAGAGTGAGTGAGTGTGTGTGTGTGTGTGATGTACCTCGAAATAGGAGAACGAGAAATTGAGATATTTCTTGTTCTGGGGAGCAGGAAATTGGAGACGATAACAGTGAAATCGAAAAAATAGAGAGAAGCGGGAAAAAACAAGAAAAATCAAGCCGGAAAGGAGACGAAAGGATTGTGCAAGACTCTTCGAACCCTAAAGAGGGGAATCATAACGTTGCCTCGTGTTCCGCGTCCGTGAATTCGTGACAAGAATTTCTTGAAGGGAGTGAAAGAGAATCAAAATTGGCATTGGTATATTCGGCGGGTCGGATCTGATGCGGTCAAGATGAACAAAGGGAGCTGCAAATTTGAAATTGAAAATGCAGTGAATTTGGTTGGAAGGAGAAGTGTATGGGCGGCCACGCCGGGCACTAAACCGGCGGCTTTGGGAGACTGCTCAACTGCCGTGGCCGAATGCAAAGCCAATAGTTTTTTTTTTTTTTGAGAAAAAAAAATTAAGATAAATTATTTTGGGATTTTCAAGTAATAATTCACGTCTCACATCCTTTAATATAAAATTTGAGAGTTGATTGCTTAGAATTTTGACATGTGGCAGCTTAAAGGTTCTAATTTGATTACACGTCAGGGTCCACATGGCTGCTTAAGAGAGGAAATCGCATATCTCCGTCCGTCCCAGATCCCTGAACCGATTCTTCTGCTCTCTTGCGACTGGGAATTGATTTTACAGAAGGAACGAAAACCAGGAAACTACGGATGATTCAAGGCTGATTTCTCGTTGCCTTAATGCCAAAAACTCATTATGTCATTTATATTTTTATCACCATAACACATTTTTTGAAAAAAACACTGAAAAAAATCCATTTAAATTTATGTTTTAAAAGTATTTATCAAATTTTAAATATTGAAAACTGGAAAATGTATGATAAAATTAGAAAGGTAAATTAAAATGTTTCAAAAGAGTAAAATAAAATAACAAAATTAAAATGAATATAATGTTTTGAAACAAAATACGAGTATGTATTTGGAAAAAAAGATAAAATTATGAGCAAAACATTAAAAATATACCAAACTCGAAGTTTTATGTTTTTATTCTCGAAATAGCAGTTAAATGCATTTACATTACCAATCATGATCATGTACATTACCAAAAAGTATAGTAAACTGCCAATAATGTACAGTACGATATTATCATAGTGTGAACTCCTATTTAGGAAATAAAGACATGAAACCTCTATTTTGGTACTTTCTCTATGTTTACTTCTATTTGGGGTAATTTTTTATGTATTTTAAGTAAAAGCATGTTGGCGTAGTGGCAAGAAAGTCATTCCAAACTTTTCCACGTCCAACGTTCGAGCCAAACCTATAACCTTAAGAGGTCGAGATTAGTTTGAACAATTATTACTCAAATTATTACGCTAATGGATACATTGTGTTAAAATACACATTTTAACATAAAATACGTTAACTTTATAAAGTAAAAGAAAAAAATAAATACTTCATTTTCTAAAATTTAAAGTTTATATAACTAATGGATCCCTAATATTTTTCTCTCAGACTATTGGACAATCCAAGATCCAAATATGAGCATTCGGCCTTTGTAACAGTGAAAGAGTAAAAATAAAGTAGCAATGAATAGTGTGAAATGGACAACACATAGTAATACAACTTAAATCGGGATTCTTTTTTCTAAATCGTCCGTCTATGGATTGGAATATCCATAGACCAAGTCTATTTCTTTTATAAGGGATTCCCTCAACCACCATCTATGCCTTTCATGACCAAGTCTTCTAAATCGTCCGTCTATATGCCTTTCATGACCAAGTCTTCTAAACCGTCCGTCTATGCCTTTCATGACCAAGTCTCCCTCTTTTTTAGGGGATTCTCCCAACCACCATCTCATCAAAATATCTTCGCTTGTTGAGTGAAGATTCAGGATATCTCTCTTTCCCAGCATGCTCCCTCTCTCAGTAAAGGTTAATCACTTTAGAACAAATTCGTTTCTGGACAAATATTTCTAATCACCTCTGTCTCAAACAATGACAAGAGAATGCTTTGTCCATCTATTAAGGGAGGCGCACCCTAATTCTATAAGGGTGGGTCGTGTCCTTCCTTGGTGACCTGGTCCTCTATGGGCTGGAGCTCCCTTCTTCCTTCAACCCAATCTCCCTAAGTCTCGTCTTAGTTCTTCCTCTATGGTTACTATCTCACCTCGGCCCATCTATCTTACGATATTCGGGCTGGAACCTCTAAGGTTATGGACTCTAACTTGGGTCTCGACATATTTTGGGTCCAACCCATCTTATAATGTCTTGATGGACCAGGTTCCCATCAATAATATTTTTGAAGTAATTAATAAATTTTGTATTTCAATATTATTTTTGGTGATGAAAATATATAAATAGGTTAATGGTTTTTTATAACAAAGACAATAATTATTATTTGACGTAGAATTGAAGGGTTCTATTACAATCTAGGCAAAAAAAAATAATTATAATACAATGTAAAATTTAATAATATGGGATATGCGAGTTCTGAGCAAAAAACGTGAGATGACTTGGAGAAATTTTTTTGATATTTGATTAATCGAAAAAATGGAAGTTTAAATCATAACGGGCAAATGAATGGAATGTATTCTCGGAGTACATTACCATGAGTTTTAAAGTCTTGCATATTTTAAATAATATGGGTTTCGAAAATTATTACCAGAATATCTAGGATAGTCCGAAATAATGTTGTCTAGTATAAATTAAATTAAACTTTGTTCTTCGTATTTGGTTTATCCATAATTCATTGAATCCTTTCTATAAACGTGCGAGTTATATATAGTTATATTATTATCACATTTTTAAATAAAACATACTGCCTATGTGTTATACTCTGTATTAGCATCATCACGAATGGATCTCAACTACCAAATAATCCTCAAATTTTTGGAATGTGGTAAAATCTAATTGATTATTCATGTGTATTGAATTTAATACTATAAAATACGGAGTACCATTTTCAACCACACATGCAATACCAAAATACAAACTTAGCGCCAAAAGAAAAACTGGCTATAAATACTTCAATCATCTATATTACACAATCATAATTAGTCTTAATATTCCATCAAATCAAAGTAGTTTAGTTTCAAAAATGTCTAGCAACAGCGTGAACAAGCGGGTTAGTAAGGGTCGCCAAAAGATTCCTATGACAAAAATCGAAAACGATGTTCATCGTCAAGTCACATTTTCAAAGCGGCGTTCAGGCGTATTCAAGAAATGCAGTGAACTATCAACCCTATGTGGCGTGGATATTGCTATGATTGTATTTTCACCGGCAAACAAGGCATATACTTTTGGAAACCCTAATTTGAATGCAATACTAAACAAATACTTTGATGAAAATCCAGCACTGCAAGCAAACATCACAGATGAGATTCTTCGTGCTCGTCGCGAGGCCAACATGAGCACAATGACTCCGAGGATCAGTGATATGGAATCTCTCATTCACAATCTCAAGAACGAGAATCAAGCTTTACACGAAGCTGGAAAGGGTAGACTCGATATTTCCAGCCTACAGTTGTCTGAGCTAGAAAATTTGAAACAACGCTTAGAAATGCTTCAAACTAAAATTGATGAAAACCTAAAGGTGGCTTCAATGGAAGTTGAAAATCATGGCATGGACACACCAACTATTGAAAGGGGTAACTTCTTTGGCTCCCATTTTGGAAACAATTGTGGTTTTGGACCAAGTGGAACTTCCTAGCTAGTTCATTGCTGATCAATATATTATATATATGATCCTAAGCTAGTGGGCATGATGATATATGCCATTATATTCTGCCCATTATATTCCTCATAGAGAACATGAATTGGATGTGGGTATATTATATTTTTCTACTTATTTTAAATCATTTTGTGCCTACATTATTGTTTTTTTAAAATCATTATTTTTAAAGTAATAAAAGAATCTTCATATTTCTCTTTCTTTTAGTAATATACTAATTTTATATTAGGAAGAATTTTAAATACGTGTTTAGATTCATCTTATAAATCACCACTCCCTCCATTATTCAGACTTAATGAATTCAGTTTGATTTCACGGAATATAAGAATAGAAAAATGTTTAAAATATTTTTAAAAAGTAATTTACGCGATACAATGGATGCCACTAACAAATAACGTTCAAAATTCCCACTTTTAAAACTTTTTTAATTACAAATTTGCATGGAAATAAATAAAAAGTATAAATTATATCGTCCAAAAATACATAAAAAGTTTTACAAAATAAAAACTGACGAAAATGTTTTATTTTATCAAGATGTCGTAATATAATAGTAATAGAGAATCTGTTTTCGGACGAAATGACTAGGTAGTTAAAATTTATTTTGAAAAAAAAATAAATAGTTTCATATATTCTTTACTTTAAAAAAGTAAATAAATATATAAATTAATCAGAGACAAAAAAAGTGTATGAATTATTTAGAGAAAAAGGGCATTTTCATAAAATACTCCCTCCGTCCCTAAATAGATTACAATTTTTTTTCTCTCTCCTCTCGATAACTTTTTTGTTTACGCGATTTCATTAAGTATTTGATAAAATAAAATATTATTGTCACCTCTTATTTTTTTTAGAACTTTTGACATATTTTTTTAATACTCCCTCCGTCCTAAAACTATCTTCCCAGTTACTATTCACACTGTCAAACATAAATCACTTTCTTTACCTATTTTCGTTAGTTATTTGATAAACTAATATATTCTTGTCACCTCTTCTTTTGTAGCACTTTTGATGTAGTTTTTAAATATATAAATTATATTTTTTAATTTTACACCTATAATCAAATAAATTGAATTGAAAATAAAGTCGGTCAAACCTCGTAAACACAAACGGGAAGATAGTCTTAGGACGGATGAAGTATATGTAATTTTTATATCTTATTGATATACCAATTTGTAAATAAAATAATTTTAAAAAGTAGAAAATTTTACTTCGTAATCCGCAATTTGTAATCAAATTGGGGATAGATGAAGTAGTATTCTATTTTATGAATGTACCATCAAAATTTATTTAAATTAACTATAAAAACCAAATTGGATAAATAAAATTAAGAGAACTAAAAGACCCAGGCCACCGTGTGGAAAACTGGGAAAGTAAAAAAGTACTGAGTATATGATTAAAAGCAAGGCTAGGGGTACACCATTTGGTGTATCTTAAATGTACACCACCCTCTTTTCTTTCACACATTTTTATTTGATTTTTATTTACTTATTTTTTTTTGAATTTTTTTGCCTTTTTTAGTGGACAAGGAGGGGGTGGGGGACATTTGGGGTACACCTTTGGTGTACCCCTAACATTTTTCTATGATTAATTAGGGTCTAGGGACAATAATAAAGTTTGACTGAATTAGGGAAACATGGAGTATTTTCATTAAAAAAAGTTATTTATCGTTGTAACTATGGAAAAAGACTAAAGTACACCTAAAACACTGAAAATAAATAAAAATAGGAGTTTCATGTTTTTATTCCCGAAATAAGAATTAAAATGTATTTACATTATTAATCATGACAATGTACATTACCAAAAAATATAGTAAAGTGCTTATACATAGTACTCCCTCCGTCCTAATTCTTTCTTCCCAGTTTGACTTTTCTACATTTTTAATTTTTGGCTTTGGCTTCAAATTTTACCCTCCTTAAAAAAGATTTTTTGAAATTTTTTTTGCAATCATTCAAAATATAGAGTTAAAAGATAATTGGTGTAAATACATGAGGGTATTAATGTCATTTGTTATCTTTTTTTCTAATGAGAAGGTAGTTTTAGAACGAAAAAAAAGGTGAAGTGGAAAAAAAGTTTTAGGACAGAGGGAGTATCACATTATCAAAATGTAAAATCTTATTTAAAGAATAAAAATATGAAATTCATATTTTGCTATTTTCTCTATGTTTTATTAACATTTAGGATGATTTCTTATGTATCTAGATTCATACACATGCATTGTACATTTGTACTGAATATTCTAAAAAATTGGGCTCGAATTCGAACACCTAAAAATCTAGGCTGTTCTAAACCAACCCAATTTGTGGCTCATTATTTTTATGAAACTTATAATATTGACTTTTGACGTATGTTGTAGCATTTTTTCAGGTTTTCATATTGTTTTGTCTTTTTAAAAACATTCTAAATAAATATATGTCTTTTTCACTATTTTGCAAGTCAAAGTGGTTGCCTGCCGCTTATGTATTTTATTTTTGTATTTAATTTAGGATAATGAAACATTAGAACAATCCAAACCCATTCCGTTAAAATTATAACATTCTAAAAAAATATAAGGACACGCTGCTAGGACACCAAAATATTTTTCCCGTCTCATTGTCTCGAATATATGTATATATATAATTATTTATATAATTATATAACACAAAAAATATCACAATTTGTATTTTTCTCAAAATAGATATAAAAAATATCCATATTCTAAAAAAATAGATTAGCGCCAATCTAGTCTTAGTCCATATTCTAAAAAAATAGACTAGAACTGGAACACTTAAAAATTTGAATTGTTCAAACCTATTCAATTTGTGGCTCATGGTTTTTCATAAAATTTATAATCTTAATTTTTGACGTATGTTGTAACATTTTTTTTATAGTTTTGGTTTTTTAAAAACATTATAAATAAATCTATCTAAAAATTTGGAATTTTATTACATTTTACTTAAACAATAAATGATTTAAGGATGGAAGGAGTATCTAATTCTAGATAATGACAAAAATTTAAAACCGCGCCAGGTAGGGGTCGAACATACGACCTTCTGCTTAGGAAACAGACGCTCTATCCACTGAGCTACAGGCGCTGTTGTTAATGGTTTGTAGTTGTAATTAGATATACTTAGTACTAAATTTTAATTTCTTCCTTTAAATTTCGCCTGGCGCTCACCCGATAAATTTCTCGCCTTCAAGTCCTCCATAGATTGCAAAAGCGGGGGAGGAGAAAATGGACGAATCGATCGGAAAATTCAGCAAATCCATCGCCGCCTTCTGCAACCACCTTCAGGCGAGGTGCGACGCCCTCACACAGTCGGTCAACCACCGCCCCGTTCCCCTCGGTGCCATTCCCTTTCTAAATCCCTAAATTATTACTCGTAGCACAAATCACTTTCTTTCTTTCTTCTTCTTCTTCTTATTTTTAATTTGATATTATCCATGAATTAGATTCTGCATCGACGACGTTCGTGCAATGCCTGAAAAGGAGAGTGGCTTCGACGAGCGGAGATCTCAACTTATTGGAGTCTATGTCCTTCGGAACGGTGTCGTTTGAGGAACTGCTTGGCCACTGCAATGAAGTCTACAAGAAGAACCAAAATCAGCTCTCGTCTCTCCAGGACCATCTCTGCTCCCTGGGCTATATCTCTTCTTGTGAGTAGTCTGCATAACACAGTCAATTTTTCATCTTTTTTTCTTTCACTTCGGTTCGAGTTCGACCCGGGATGAAGGAGGAAAAGAAAATGAAGTAAAAGAAACTAAAAATCGTAATTTTGTTTGGTTAGTACAAAAATAGGTAGGGAAATTACCTGTCAATAAAGCTTTTTTATTTGGTGTAGAGAAATTGTGGAAAGGAGGGGAGGGAGGGGAAGATGGAGGAGTTAGTTGTTTGCCAAACACATTTTAGTTTTAAATAACATCTTTGATTGTTTGAGCCAAATGGAGTGTTAATGAATTTGATTTAATCATTTTCTTAATGTTACTGTTTATTTTTTCCAAATTTGTTCTTGTTTGGGGTTGCATTAGTTGACATCAACAGTGATGACGACGAGGAAAATGGAGTCGAATTGGATGGTGTCCCATCAGATAGCTGCATTGACTTCACAAGGAAATTTGAAGACGACCCACTGTATCCTTCCCATTCCTCTACAAAATTTGTGCTCTAACTTGTAACGTGCCTTGCTAATCCAATGAGCTTCCACAGCCTGGCTTGTCCGTGAAATTCTTGAAATTCTTGAGAGAGCTATGCCTCAGAATGTTAGCTTTTAATGGTCTGCATTAATTTTTTGGGTAGGTGTTCGCGTAATATGATTCTTTCAAAAAATGCTTATCACCAAAAAACCCTCCCAGGAAACTATTTACTTCATGCTTATACTTAATGTTTGATGAGCTCAATTAAACTGAAAAAAAAACTCCTTTTTGACAAGAAGCACCAATATGCTTGTTGTCAAGCACCTCCTATGTCACTTATGTATTATTATTGGATTGTTGGCATGTGCTCCTTGACCTTTTCAGGTTAGACGAAACACAAAATTTACAGAACCTTGGATTTTCGGATGCCTGCATAGCTGCTCTTGCACCTGAAGGTTAGTAGATAAACGTGCATTTCCTCTTTGTGATATAAAAATTGTTTATACTCTTGGCTCCTTATTTGGTCTTCTTTTGATCGTGATTTGCAGCAAATACTATGTTTGCAGAGGAACCATTTCAATCTGTGACAAAGGTGCTGGATTTCACAGAAGGTCGAAACCTAGTTGCTTTCTGTCAAAGATCTTATCCTGGTGATAGAGCATGTCTTGATGTGAAAATGTTGTGATTATTATTACCCTCTACTGCAGATGAAACGGATCATGCATCGATGGCATTTGAAGACTCTACTCCCTTGATAAGTGTGTCACTTGATGATTATGAGACCCTTCCTAAACATATGAAGAGTTTGGCATCATGGGAGGTAAATTCTTATTGGCTAATGCCTCTTCCCTAATGGCTAATGCCTTTTGTTGGTAAGTGGTGAAAATGCCTAATGGTTAATGACTCTTCCAGGACTTGAATGCTGCTGTTGAGAAGATTAATAAATGTCTAAGAACAAAAAACGATAAACCATGTGCATTGCGAATGGATGAAGTTGAATCACTAGGATTGGGTATGTCTTCACAATTCATTCTACTGGTCTTTCCACTTTTCAGTTTGATCACGTCCTTGACTTTGAGACTGAGTTTAGTATGTGATCCTACAAGTTCCAAAGCAACTTCAATCCTAGACCCTTGTAGTCCTGTCAAAATGGTCGAATTTGGAATAGACATGTGGCATATGCTTAGCATGTGTTCAAAGAGTTGGGGCAATATTGACATTTCCTGAACTCCACCCATCCCCTCATTTTATAATATATATCTTGAAAAAATAAGTACTCAAAATAAAGTTGCATTGTCTTGTCAAGAATAAGGCTCGGATTCATTATTCTTGATCTTACTTTGGCCATGCCTCACAAGAACTGATGGCTAAATTTAGAAATTGGGTTTGGCCTCCCATTGTTCTCAATGGCCATGGACACTTAGAATTTTGTCTTCCCCATATAGTCTTCCCCTCTTGCCATTGTTACTGATGGCCAGGGAGATGGATGGACATTTTTGGGGACCATAGCTATTGAAAAAAAAATTTGATGGCTGCCAATGGCAATGGCCTGCAATATTTTTTTTATAATGAAAGTATTGGGGATGTGATTATAGATTAAGGAAATGCCTCAAATATGAAACTGAGGATTGAATATAGAATTGCTATACACTCGAGAAGACAAATGTAATAGCATCAGAGAATACATCTACAGTCATAGAATTATAGAAAGGGTATTTGGCATTGATTCACATAAAGAAAGACTCTAAATTCGGGACATAAAAGCATTCTTTTTGATGTTTTCTCATCGCAGGGCACAAAGCAAGATCTTACCTGCTGCTGCTCATAAAAATGAATCGGGTGGTTGTTGAGACTGCAAGTGGTTCAATTTCATATAGAGTTTTGTAGCCATTGTGTAATGTATACTAATAGCAGTTGCAGATCAATGTGTGTTCTGCATTCTAATTATGAATACTTTTCCTTTTCATCCTTAATTTGATTCTTAATTTGTGCAAATGTGTTCAATCTTTTTCTTTTCACAATCTATATTTCCATGAAAAAGTTCTGTTTGTTGGGAGGTAATTTGGTAATCAGTAACATCAACCCTTCAAGGTTTGGCACATGGGGTCTGAGGAGGATAGGTGTAGGAACAACTTATCCCTCCCTATATAGGCAAGGAGGTTGTTCACATAAATATATGCTCCCCGTAATTTATGCTAAAAGTCTGTTATTCATTAGGAAATAGTACATAATGAAGATGCACATCAACACACTCAAAAAAAAAAAAAAACTCAACTGCAGGACATATAATGAAGGTCAAGAACTTGATAGATAGGGGTCCTATTGCAGGACACATCTACCCTTCTCAGGCTTCCCATCCTCTAAGAAGGGTAGCCCTTGCAACACGGCTAACTCCCAGGGTAAATGCGCCCATACGGAGATCGCAGTTGTGGGTTCTGCACATATCCTTCACCCCTTTCAATCCTCTGGTCATATACTTATGAAGTTCTGCATTTACCTTGTCCTCATCCCACATAAACCCTTGAATGTTCTACACAAAAGGTTAAACCTAATTAGGACAATGCAATCCATTGGTAAAAGCTTAAGGCATAATTCTTGTGGTGAAGGGTAAGTAATCACCTGAACCCACTCAAAGTAGCTGACAGTTACTCCCCCCGAGTTTGCATAGATGTCTGGTAAAATTACAACACCTTTCTTTGCCAAAATCTGCAGAATACCATACACTGTAAAATTACAACTCTTTTTTTCTGTTTGGATGGAGGCTTTTAGTGCAGAGGGTTTTTGAGGGTTTGGTCTATATCTTTATAATTTCTCAAAACATGGGCAAAACATAAATCGTATACTAAATTACAAACCTCATCTGCTTCTGGATCAGTTGGATGGTTAGCGGCCTCAATGATAAACTTGGCTCTGATGTCTTTTGCAGTATCCCTTCAATCACATTCAGACCATAGAATCAGACCATGATTAGTATGAAGACTTGGGATTCCATCCTAAAAAAGTCTACTTGATAGAAGTACAATATCTGATTCATTAGTTTTTATGTTTGGATATATTCGGTTGATTTGGATGACTAAACAATAGTTCAGATTCTTATATCAACATATATTGTGAGAATAACCTGTTAATGACACCTCCAAGGGCAGCTGGGATTAGAATGTCACAGTCTTCGACCAGTATAGAGTTCGGGTCCATCTCATCTCCACCATGAAAACCTTTCACGCCATGGTTCTCATTCACATGAGTCACCAGAGAAGGGATGTCTAACCCTTTCTCATTCTTTAGGGCACCAGTGACATCACTAACCGCAACCACCTTCCCACCTTGCTCACTGATGAGTTGAGCAGCCCAGGAACCAACATTCCCAAACCCCTGGTGTGATGAAAAAAACACAATATATAGTTATTCTATGTTTCATGACTTCATTATTGCATGTATTCTCTGTAACTGTACAATATATAGCCCGAGATTGCCGTTGCTAGATGAATTACCCATACCTGTATGACGAAGCGCTGCCCAGAAATGGTCATCCCATGCTCATTAAGCAAAGCTTCTGTTGCAAAGAGAACTCCCCTTCCTGTTGCTGCGTCTCTGCCCAGAGATCCACCAAGATCCTGCTTTTGGCAAAACTTTGATATGTAAGAATGACTTCTTTTTTTTATAGTATGGAATCTGAAACATAGCTGACGCTTACGATTGGTTTTCCTGTAACAGTGGCAGGGGAATGGCCATGGAACTTTGAGTACTCGTCCAGAATCCAAGCCATTGTCTGGGGACCAGTGCCCATGTCAGGAGCGGGGACGTCTCTGTGGGCCCCAATGAGATCATGGATTTTCTGAGTGAAAACGCGAGTGAGCCGCTCGAGCTCAGAGATGCTCAGCTCTCCCGGGTTGCACCCTATCCCTCCTTTTGCTCCGCCGTATGGTATGTTAGCCACTGCTGTTTTCCATGTCATTAGCTGTGCCAATGCATTCACCTCATCATGATCAACCTGCACTCATGCACACACACATACACAACCATTCCTCACTTATACAATCCTGAGTTGCGTATCTACAGTCTACTCGAGTCCCACATCGGTAAATTAAGAAAGAATGATCTTGACTTATAAAAAACATTTCCTTTAAATCTAAAAAGCACCAATTAGTGTTTTTTTTGTGGTAAAAAATGCTTTTAACCACTTGAAGGCTAGAAATTGAACATTTCTAACTCAAAAAATCCTTTTTTTCACCCAAACTGTTTGCAAAATTTAAAAAAAAAAACGATGTTTCACCATTCCTGACCTTGTCCCTGTCTCCGTGCAACTCAGGGTCTTTTAACAAATTCTGAATTCCTAAAAAAAACAAATTCTGAAAATTTCTGATCATCATCATCATCATCATCAACTCACCTCTGGATGATATCTGATTCCGCCTTTCATGGGGCCTCTGGCATTGTCATGTTGGACTCGAAATCCGACGAAAGACGCCAACGAGCCATCATCTTTCGGTATCGTACACTCTACCTGTTTTTGTTTTTGTTCAAAACATTTCAAGAAACACCGATAAGCAAAAGCAGCAGGCAAAATTCAGAAACAAAAATGAAAAAATGAAGGAAAAAAAACCTTGACTTCTCGGAAGGGGATGAGCAAACTCTGTTCGAGCTTAGAATCCAAGCCGAGGAGGCGAGCTGCCAGCCTGAAGTTCCTGTTTGTTGCTGCTAAAGCATTCATGATCAACCGGAAGAGATGATCAATATAAAAAGGTAATATTTGAAGAAAATTAACACTAATGTTAGTTATAGCTCGTCCTTATAGTGTGTGTGTGTGTGTATTCATGGAGGAAATATATATACGGAAGTAATTGTGTTATATTTAGATAGGAAATCTACACGTTGCCTTAAACAACTCCCCACTCCTCAAAATCAGGACGTATACAATATATTCTGTAATTAATTAAAACATTAATAGAGCTTTGTTTGACATTATTTTTAGTGTGTTAAATTTGAACTTTATGAAAATGGCATCTCTTCGTAGCTTTTTGCGTTGTCATTTTTCGAATTTAATTTGCATATTAGAAAAAAGTATTCAAAAGGTTAACGCTAATCACTAATGCAGCTCCCAAATGATGCCAAATACTCTATAATTGATCTTTACACTTTCTTTCTTAGAAAAGAAATGTGGCACACAATATTTTATATCTTTTTAATACTAAATTGGACAACACAGGGTTTATTTTTTAACAATTTCTTTTAATTTGTGAAATGAAAATATATAGAATAATGCTGGGAGTATCCCATTTTGTACTCCAATTTGTACACATCTTCATCATCCACCATACATTTCTTATCTACTATCTGACTTTCATCCATCCAATAAAAAATGTATGGCGATGCTCGAGCGGTGTGTAAATTGGGTTACAAAGTGGGGTGCCCCAAACATTTTTTACAAAAATATGAACTTCATTGCAGAACGAAAAATAATAAGGCTATTAGGTGTGTTGTTGACGGCCACCTCAACAATGAGAGCCACATAAGTTCGCCTAGGTTTGAATCCCAGCGGAAGTGGAAGCGGAAGCATTGGTTCTTTGTGCGTCATTAGGTTGGAAATAGTACGAATAGATGCTACCTTGTACGGAGTAATAGAGTCAATAACATTCAAAAAAAATTCTTCATTCTTTACTTTTTTCGTTAATTATTTGTAAGAAAACATAGACACATCACCTCTTAATTTATCCCAAATAAGGGGAAAACATAGAGAAAGTACCAAAATAAGAGTTGCATATTTTTATTCCCTAAATATGAGTTTACACTGCGGTAATGTAGCACTGTACATGTGCATATTACTATACATTTTGGTAATGTACATGGTCATGATGGGTAATGTAAATGCATTTTAACTCCTATTTCAAAAATAAAAATATGAAATTCCTATTTTGGTATATTTTTAATATTTCACTCCTACTTTAGTCTTTTTCCCAAATTGATGTAGCTTTTTAACATATGAATTTATTTTCAAAATTTGCAAATAATATATTTAATTTAGGTTTTACACATCAGATTTCACAAAACGGTGAGTGTGTATCTTTTTTAATAAGAACTTCAATTAGAGATAAGGTAAAAAAATCGGGCCATAGTAGTGTTGTTCAAAACGGTGAAACTAATGTTAGACGAAGCCAAATTAAAATCAAGCTAAGAGATTCACGTAGATACCATAGGATCTTGGGGAAAAAAATACTTGCAATAGAATAGTCCATTTCTCGAGGATTCAAAATAGTATCATTCACGTATAACCCCACAAATAGATTCTTTAAAAAGTAGAAACATCATTTATTTAGGTATCACTAAAACAGAAAATGGAAGATTTTTAAAACTATGTGCAAAAGGAGTATGTATCTTTTTGATAAAACAAAATTTAAAAAAAGTATTGATAAATGAGGAAGTGTGGAGTTACACCATCCCAAATGGTGTAATTCCGTGACACTATTTCAATTGGGATACTTACGATGATCCGTTCGTAAAATTGACAGAACTTACTCCTCCTAATTCCCCCCGACCTTGCTCCCTCACGACCACTCTAGCCTCTGCAATTGAAGCATATAAGTTTTTTTGACATTTGGGTTAAAATTTTGATCAAAAAAGTCAACAAAACTTATGGCGTGCAATTGCATGAGCTAGGGAGGTCGTGAGGGGACAAGGTTGGGGCGGGGGAGGTTAGGATGGGTAGAAATATAATCGTCAACTTCACGAACAGAGTATCGTAGGTACCCCAGTTGAAATGTTTTCACGGAGTTACACCATTTGAGATGGAGTAACTCTACACTTTATATCTACACCTTTCAACCACATTTATTTGCTAAATCCATCCCCTTAAGTTAAATAGAAATCATCTATGTCACACTCTAAGGCACCCAATATTAGACATACAACACTCTTATGAAATAATGGAACTCGTGTGAAAGGTATGGATATAACAATTTTTACAATAAACAACTCATAAGCATAGAAAATCATATCACCAGCTGTGTTAAAAATTATTATAGATAGTTTTAACCGGCTTATAGGTATATTGAAATACTTCGTATATTATTACTTGTGTGTTACGAGCATTAACTAACATGTATTCAACTTCATCAATACTTTGATTTCACTCATTTGTTCAATGTTAAGGGAGCCGGTCTCCTTTATGAATTAGAGTTTGTTCTTTCGCCTCATTTTCAATTTATGTGAATTTAGTTTGTTTCAACATTTTTTAATTAAGAGTATAAATATTCATCTTAGTTTTTTATGGGATATTGGTCTTGCGTGGAAGATTGAACAAGTGACCTCTCATTTGAAAGAGTCACATTGGTATCATTAGACCACACGATCTTTGAAAATATGAATTTAGTCAAGTTCTGTTCAAATCAATTTAATTTAGTAAAATTCAATTTAACGTAGATTAGTAAATTTTATTGGTAATCTAAGGAATTAAAACTTTCAATGGATCAAAACATATAACACAATCCCCTCCCAACTACACTCTATAAATGATAAATCCCCTCTAAACCAATTACTTACCAAACAAGTCAATTGGGCAATTATACAATGTTGTTCAAGTGTTCAACCACCATTATTGAGAACAAATTACTAATGAATTGGAACAACAATTATATTCTTAGGTAGACAATGGTGGTAGAGTTGTACGTCAAAAGGTTGGAGACAAACAAGACAATGGAGGTAGAGTTGTAGCTAGGTCAAAAGGTTATTAGGAGACAAACTAGACAATAATAATATTGTGAGCACAATTCCATTACGTTTGCCCACTAGACATTAGTTTACAATTGTATTGCATAATGGACCAAAACATATTGGTTAACGTTAAAAAGGTTCATTATATTTTAATTAAAGGACAAATATTATACTCCTTCCGTCCCATGAAACCTTTCTCCTTTCTTTTTTATCCGTCCCACAAAACACTTCTCTTTTCTATTAAAAAGTCACTTTTACCCCTTACTTTTTCATACCTTAACTATCACATCATACCTTTTTATTAATAATCTATCCATCAAATCATACTTTTACCCATCACATCAAAGGACATTTTTGGAAATTCAATACCAAAATACACTCCCCTTAAATCTCTCATAAAAAGCAAAAGTCTCATGTTTCATGGGACGGAGGGAGTATCTTGGATGAACAACCATTCTTTATAATTGCACTCAATTTCTGACCCCATCCACCATGTCCCAGGTCAAGTTTGGTTTAGCTTTTGGAATATCCAGATTCAGTCTGACTTAGTTCAAGTTAAGATTTGATTTAGGCGAGTCAGATTCGGATTTGATTTAGGCGGGTCGGATTCAAGATTCTTTCTCTTGATTTCACTAATTTGAAAATTTTTAAAAAATAATGTAAAATACTATTCTTTATATTTACAGTATATGATAAACATTTGTATATATAAAGATTAAATTTTAAAGTCTAAATATATGTGTACAACAATAACTCAATCAAATCACACGAGAGTTGGGTCTGGATTATAAATATTATTGTATAAGGAAATATAGTTCTAGTTCAAACTCAGATTTTGTTTTTATAAATCAAATATAATTGTCAAAAGTTTACTTTTCCGCCCCAAATTAAAGTGCATGTTTACTATATACATGATCAAATTTTAGCCGTTTTATTTATCTATCTTTGTTATTTATTTGACAATATAGTATAGTCATATCGATTTCCTGTTATTTTATGGAATTTTTTATATTTTATTAATGAATATGCAAATTTTATTTTTTTATTCCACTATTATTATCACATAAATTGAGTTGAAATAACTTCAATCAAATATCGTAAACTAAAATGGAGAGTTTAAATTGAGACGGAGGTAGTATACTTCAAATGCGTCACAAATCTAGTCTTACCCAGGTCCTGGTTTAGTATTTTTTGAAAAAATTACTCAATTCAAAATTGATCTAGCTAGTCTTTCACAAAAAATCAAAGACCAAATATATTACCGGTGTCAATGACCACTACGGATCCATTTTTTTTGTCAAAATTCAAATATTTTCCCATCTATCTCTTTGAATTTAATCTTTTTGTTCGGGCCTGTTTGGAAATAGCGTTAAATATTAGCGTCGGCGTTTTGGATAAAATTTTAACGATGCAAATTACTTTGAAAATGCTAACTATAAACGCTGTCTGTAGGTAGCCTTTTCAAAACACTAACGCTATTCCCAAACAGATCTTTCATTTCTAATAGGAAGTTGGGAGTAATTAACAATGATATCATCTTACTACGTACTCCTTTCGTCCCGGAGTATTCGTCCAGTTTTGACTTTTGGAACTGTTCATCTAAGCACTTTGACTCATCAAATTTTCTCAATGTGTAAGCCTAAATATAGTAATGTGTGATCTTGTTTGATTTGTCTTAACATATATATATTATTAATATATAATTTCTATAATTTTTTAATATACAAATTACATGATAAAATGGATTAAAGAAGTATATTGGATGGTGTGTAAAAATGAAAGTGGACAGATACTCTGGGACGGAGGTAATATTTTTTTTGCACCATACTACGAAGTATTTAGGAAAAGGCTAAAAAAGTAATCGTTCGCACTTCGCAGCTTGATTTCAAGATTCCATTAGGGTTATTAGAATCTTTTGGGTGGAAATCCTTCTCAAGCAAAATTCCACACAAGCATGGATATGGATTCTTGGTTGTTTAATTTTTTTGACCATGTTCCTAAACACTTGCTCCAATCCCATTTTGGATTACAAACCGTGAGTTGTGACGTAAAATCACACGCTTTTGAAATTGTTTTATTTAAAATTTATATAAAAATAAAAAAATAAAATTTATGTACTTGTATTGAAAAGATTACGTAAAACTTTCTATAAAACAAAACATGACAAAAAATATTTATATTTATATTATCAAATAATCAACGAAAAT
Organism: Cuscuta campestris; assembly: GCA_900332095.2. Lineage (NCBI taxonomy): Eukaryota > Viridiplantae > Streptophyta > Magnoliopsida > Solanales > Convolvulaceae > Cuscuta > Cuscuta campestris. Next base: position 206,016 of record OOIL02002010.1, on the reverse strand, counting down.
ATATAAATAAACAAAAGTTGTTGAGAGATTAGAGTAAACAATTATAATTTATTGGAGAGAGATGGAGTAATCTTTTAAATGCAAATTATTACATGCACTTAAAGGTCCATGGTAGACCTTCATATATGCTAAAGAGACATTTTCAAGTGTTGAAATAATTTATGAGCCCGGTTCCATGGCCACTGGATTCTAGTGGTCACGGAAGCCAATGCCCCCCTACGGAGCTCCGTTCATAAAATTGATGATTCCTAGTTTCCTACCCCTAACCCTCCCGGTAAACCCCCCGCCAAGTCCCGACCCAAACTAATCACCCCACCTACGTCAATTGCACCTCGTAAATAAAAAGTCAAAACTTTTGTCTTTAAAGTCAGTTATACTTATGAGGCGCAATTGACGTAGGTGGGGTGATTAGTTTGGGTCGGGACTTGGCGGAGGGGGGGGGGTTTACCGGGAGGGTTAGGGGGGTAGGAATCATCAATTTTATGAACGGAGCTCCGTAGGGGGGCAGTGGCTTCCGTGGCCACTAGAATCCAGTGGCCATGGAACCGGGATCATAATTTATCTATATCAAAATAAGACTTTTTATATGCAACATTTTATTTTTCTAACAAAACAAGAGTATTAACACACTTTAAACATGTAATTTGGCATTATATGTTGCCATTTCACAATATTACACAATATTATGTTACCAAATGAGTGACATCTTATGATGTCGGGTGAAGTTAAAAAAGATATCAAGTTTGATATCTTCAAATGTCATAAATCCTCAAAATAGAGGTTTTCGATATCAATATGAGTTTAATATCTTTCTCAATCGTTGACATTTCTTCGCTACCGACTACCATTTTCACCTCTAACTCCCTGTTGCCATTACCTCCATCTATCACTAATTAAATCATGATTTAAAATGTCTCCAAATAATTTCATTTGAGATTTCAAAAATCATATTATTTCTTTCAAATTTCAAAATTCATATGTTATCATACTTTCAAAACTCACCAAATTGGCCCTTAGATGAATGTAAAAAAGCATTTTTTCGGGTAGACAAGAAAATGTAAAATCTTTGTGTAGGAGGAGAAAGTATAAAAGTAAAGATTACGAAAACTAAGAATGAATGCCGTAATTTTTTTTAGTAATATTTGACTCTATTATAATGGTGTATTTATTGACAGTGTGGAATGCAAGGACAAATTTGAAATTACATCCACATGAGTTCCAATATTCTATATCAGTGCTATATTGAGTATTTTAAGTATATATATTAGTGCTATGACGGTACTTCTTACTAAAAAAGGGATTTGCTAGGTGTATTCTAAGGTGATGTACACCACCTTCTCACAGATAAATATAAATCGTGGGGGTTTATATAATTGTATGTGTCTCTGAGAAAGTGATCTACACTTAGAAGACACCCCTTTGGGTTCACCTAATTTTTTCCTAAAAAAGAAAGTTGATTGAGTTGGATATAAAGATACGTCCATGAAATTAGGGAGTATTATTTGATGTGAAGGATAACACTACAACACTCCAAAGAGTAACTCTCCAACGTTGTTCCCACCTTCTCATCACAAACATGTGAACGCTAGCATAAGTTGCATAACTTTCATTTATTTCTTTCTTAACCATCGTACACATGTATCAAAAAATGGTGAGCTATGACAGATGTTTCTCTATGTGTGATTTTAGCGTCATAGGTTATTTTGTACTATTTTATGTAATTGGTTTACTTAGATCAGACGAGAATTTAAATAGACGTTATTATAAATTCATAGCGGTGGTCAGGGGGCGACAGTAGCAGGGTCTAAGCCCCTGGTCGGGGTCGACAGCTTGGAGTTTTATTATTTTGGACATTATTCCTTTATGAAGATCTTTTAAATTTTCATGAATGGAGTCCAAAAACGTTCAAAAATCGAACATTCAAAAACAGACCAAACTGCATACAACTTTTCGCTATAAGGACGCATCTTCACATGAACGAATGTGTCTCTGATAATGACTTTTAATTTCTTTAAATATAAAGACATAGGTATGGGTTGAGAGATAGGACTTGAAGTGTTTGTTTTTTATTAACGTCTTATTCGATTAAAGTATTTTGGAATACTCCAAAATAACTTGGATATGAAAGCGTGTTACGCAATTCGTTAAACTATCAAGTCATTTGTATGTTTCTTCCATAGTTTTAAAAACCGGACCGGAGACCGAACGATCCAGGTACTGGTTCACTGGTTGAACCAGGGGTTCAGGTGGTCGAACCAGTGGTTTAAACATATTATACACACACACACACACACGTATTTTGTATAAAATAAAAATAACTTCTTTTATATGTACACAAAATTTTATGATATTTGATTGAAATTTTAATCACTCCAACTTATTTTGTTAGTCAATTTATATTTAAAATAAAATTTACGTATCGAGAAGTACATTAAAAGTTTTATAAAATAATGACATTCTATTTTTCTTTATATATTTTGCCTAATATCCAAAATATTAAAATGAACTTTTTTTGTGACACGTACTCCGTATTAGAATTATTTCTATTTTTAAATGTTAAGAATCTTAGTTTAAGAAATAAAGAAATCTTTTAATTCATACTTACTCTTTTAATTAAGGAATATATACTACTTAGAACCACTATGTAACAAAAAACCATCTTGCTTGGTTGGTTGATGACTTTGTATAACAATCCATAGGTCAAGGGTTCGAACCTTAGTGGAAGAATAAACATTTTAGCCAAATTTGCAAAAAAAAAATGGTTCGACCGGGTGAACCAGCCGGTTCACACCGGTTCGCAGTGGTTCAATGCACGAAGCGGTCCAAAGGGCCGGACCGGTTCGACCTCCGTTTCGCCAGTTCCTGGTCCGAACCGGCCGGTCCGGTCTGGTTTTTAAAACTATGTCACTTTCTTCATTCATCATTCTGTCAACGCAGCTTCGCAATGTTCATTCCCCAACTGAAGGTTGTGTATGTACTAATGAGCACACCAATGCCAGAGATCATGGATGATGAAGCACTAGACCAGACAAGAAGACGATGAAAATGGGAGACCAATGACTACATCTGCTGTGACCATATCCTAAACGGTATGTCTGATTCACTGCTTGATGTTTACCAAAATGTTGAATCTGCAAAGTTACTATGAGATGGTTCGGAGGAAAAGTATATGGCCGGAGACGCTTTTAGCAAGAAGTTCCTTGTTAGCAATTTCAATAACTACAAATCATTTATAAACCTCTCCCTACATTTTTTATGAATATATACAAAATTACTCTTCTCTCATATAAGTCAAAATACTTTAATAAACAACTCATAAGCTCAAAACCACTCTGTATTTATAAAAAATAAGTGAATAAACACTGGCAAAGAGAAACGCCTCTTTGATGGTAATTCTGGCAGCAAGCCAAAACCCACTTCCTAGTTCTCATAACACATGCATGCTCTGATTTGTTATATGATATAAGTTGATTTTGTAATGTTCAAATGAATATGGTTTGCCAAAACACTTGTAAAATGTCAATTTGGAAAACACCCATGAATGGTTTTTAGTTATAAATCCCAAAGGGCCCATTTGGTATGCAGAATTGATGAAATTAGAATTGAATTAGAATTGAAATTTCATATGATTTAATTCCATAGAATTGAATTCACAAATTTCAATTCATTTTTTGCACTATCAATTCCAAATCCACATAATATTTGTGCTACCAAATACTAGAATTGGAATTGAAGTTCTCAATTCTAATTCTATAATTTGAATTCTGTGTATTAAACTGGGCCAACGAATGTTTTCGCATATAATATGCTATGTTTGCCTCGCACGTAAACCCAAGCAAGTTGTTCTTACCTAAGCAAGTTGTTTCTAGTTTCAAGTTTTTAGAACCTTAATCGTCGCCAAGAACCTAAATGTTGGCTAACTCACCTCCCACCGAAAATTATTAGGAACAAATTGAGGGTTAGTATTAGCACTATATGATGCCTAAGCTCAATTATTAGTGTGTTGATGTTCACTATTTAAGATGATACAACTCAAATCAATATGGGCATTCACAGTAGCCAAGTACCTTAGACTCCATCTCATAAAAAAGTTTCACATGGCGAATCCCTGGGTGCACTTCTTAAATTGAGTGTTTTAAAACACTCCTTATGTGTACCAATAAATGATAGACACATGTACTCATATGCCACATCTTTTAAGTATAATTAAATAAACATTTTAAATTTGTACAGGGATATCTAAGCAAATTAAAAGTAAATCTTGATTTCGTCCTACTCCATATTCTTCAAGATCTAGCTAATCCCTAAGGCCCTTCAATAGTTTAATCTCAAACTATTTTTTTCCGAAAATTTTCATTATCTATATTTTATTTATTTCTTTGGATTTATTTATCGATTTTCTTATTCTTAATATTCTATATCTCTCATGCACTAATATTTTTGCAAAATAGTCCTTAGACACAATTAGCATTTATAATAGTTAGAATAAAACATTACTCCGTATCTCATATTCAACATTATTATCTTTTTTTTTCCTTTTTCATAGAGAGAAGAAAACTTTTTGTATTTGAAATAATGATTTTTTTTTCAAAACTTTATTTAAAAATATTAAAAATTAAAAATAAAAAATGTCCATGTTTGAAATAAAAATGGAATAACAAAATTTAACATATAATTCATTTGTCAAATTAAATATTTCAATTTTTTGTCTTTTTTATTATATCGGTACCAAAAGAATATTGAGTAAAGTTTTTTTTAAATATATACAATAGTTAATACTCCCTCTATCCTATTTTAAATACTCCCTCCGTCCTATAATGATCTTCCCGGTTCGCAAAACGAAGAAAAATCCCAAGTTTTTTCAATCTATTTTATTTAAATATTGGTATAGAAATAAAAAATAAAATATACATATTTAAAAACTACACCAAAAGTTTAACAAAACAAGTGGTGATAAGAATATTTTATTTTATCATATAGGCCATGAAAAAACACAAATAAATATAAATTCCCGTGAAGTTGGAATAGTGCTCTGGGAAGATCATTATAGGACGGAGGGAGTAGTTTGTTTGCTCCGTCTCAAAATAAGTTGCTTGTTTCTTATTATCGTAAACTTTTAAGAGCAAAATACATAAACTACCCCTAAAATTAGTCACTCTTCTCCACCTTTTGTTTTCATTCATCATTATCCCTCTTTGAAAGTAATGACAATTTTGGAAAGTTAACTCTATTTTTTCTCTTCCTTAAATATGCGTCAAAGTCAAAATAGGTGATTTAAAACATGACGGAGGGAGTAATATTTTAATACTCCCTTCGTCCCGTAAAAAATTCTCATTTTGACTTTTAAAGAATTTAATGAGAGTGTATTTTGGTGTTGATTTTCTAAAAATGTCCTTTGATGTGATGGATAAAGTAAGATGTGATGGGTAAATTAATAGAGAAAATGTATGATGTGATAGGTGGGTTAAAAATTAATAGGGGTAAAAATGACTTTTTAATTGAAAAGAAAAGGGTTTTTTGGGATGGATGAAAAATGAAAAGAGAAAAGTTTTATAGGACCGGGGGGTTGTGGGGAGAAATATTTTTTGGACCGATGCACAAGAAATTTGTTCGTGACTTAATTTTTCCTCATTGGTTTTTTCATATTCTTTTCTTTTTTCAATTTTCGTTTCTAATCTTTTTTCTTTTATTTTAATTTTGATTAAGAAAAAGAAATGGTATAAATTAATTTTAAAAAATCAAAAAAGGAGAAAGGATAAATAAAGAAATCAGAAAATGAGAAATGAGCTTTAGTGTAAAAAGAGAATGTTTCTTTGGTTTTTATACCATGAATATGAATTAATAGAGACCTTTTTTGGATAAAAAAACAAAATATTTTATTTGAGAAAAATGAAGGTGTGCATTAATTCGTTTTATATAATTAACTTTTTTTTTGAAAAAAATAATTACTAAAACATTGAAAAAAATAATTTCTTACTTTTCTACATATTAGTTATTACTTATTCCAATTAAAAGTAGATTAGATTTATTCAGAAAATTCGATTACAACTAAATTATTATTATTATTACATTATTGCTTGTATTATTACAATATTATTACTCCGTTTAATATAAATTGAGTAAAATATAAAAAAATCGAGGTAGAGAAATGAAAATAGAGAATTGAGCTCGATAACTAATCATTTAAACAAAAAAAGTCGCATACTTAAATGGAAAAAACAGTCACAGTAACTTGAGGACGGGAACGAAAGAGGAAAAAGGAAATATTGGCTTTAAATCTGGTTAGATAGCCATGGGCCTAATTACAAATTTAAAAAGTTTATTTAAGCATACTTAAAAGATGTACTCCGTGGCATATTTGTACATGTGTCTATTTGTTATTGGTATGGATAAAGAGTGTTTTGAAACACCTAATTTAAGAGGGGCACGAAGGATTCGCCGTTTCACATTTCTTTTTTGTTTCTCACAGATAAAGATTCCATTTTTTGGGAGTAAAATAGTATGACGGTATAGCCCTTAAATTTTCTTCTGTGATCATTTTCAATTATTGCCGGTCTCGTCTTGAGAGGGGAAGCTGGCAGAGGGAATTGAACCTTCTCAAGAACATTTTTGTTCAACTCCAACTTGTTTTCCTATTTGATCATGACCTCCTTAATTTAGGATTAATATTGCAAATGAACTACAGTATTGAATATCCCCAAACTTCATGAGTTACAACAATCTGTTTGATACCAAACTTAGAATGTAAACAATGCAAAGAAACAAATCAGAGCATTGATAATTGAAGATTCGAAACTGAACTAAGAAAAAAATAAATAATGCAAAGAAACTAATCAATCAAATCCACATGAACTCCAATTATGTCTAGTCTGCTTGTTATTCTAAATAACAGTATGTATGTTTTGATCGCAAAATACTTTGATATTTCATTGTCTCATTGTCTATCATAAATATATGGAAAAAATGTTGTTTAATTCATGAACTTTTAAGTATTTAACGAAAATATCAATTCTTTTGCCCCTAAAAAATAACAATTCAAAAGAAAAGCATTTTAAGAGTTGTAGATAAATAAGTTCATTCAACGATGGAGAGACTACGGAAGGACTAGGGAAAACTGGGCCGGTTGACGAATGTGGCCGAACTTGACATTCTACCTAGTCTGGGCTTCGGCCCAACTCAGGCATCTTCTTCCCGATGCTCCGCCATTTTCATGCTTAGCTTGTTTCAGATGTATCCAGATTTTATTAGCCCTTATTTCTTCGATGATCGCGTCTGAAGCTTTGAAGTTCTTCACGATTCTTCAATCGTCTTCCAAGACTTTCCAGTGAGAGAGATTGTGTTGATTATTGCGGAGTACTTTTATTCACTGGCGGCGTCACGGCGAGCTCTCTTAGCGGCGGCGGACATCCATGGCGAAGCAACAGCTCATCGGCATGGGCTTCCCGGAGGACTTGGCCCACCAAGCATTAATCTCCGCCGGAGACGATGTCGCCAAAGCCACCGAATGGATTCTCAGCAACTCCAATGGCCACAGGGCTTCCCAGGATTCCGGCGATTCCATTTCCCCTTTCCAGCCCAAAATCAACCGATTCTTCCAATCCCAATCGAACCCCCCAAAAATCCATCACGACGAAGGAGACGAAGAAACCCTAGAATTCCCGAAACGGCCCAGATTGGCCGTGCAATCAGAAGAAGAAGAGAAGAAGAAGGAGCCGCCGCCGGCGATCCCTCACGAACCCTTATCAGAGCGGATGAGACCTCGGATTCTGGACGAGGTAATCGGACAGGACCATTTGCTCGCCCCCAATTCCCTACTGAAATCCGCCATGGATTGCGGCCGTATACCTTCTATCATTTTATGGGGCCCGCCCGGCACCGGGAAGACATCCATAGCCAGAGCCATACTCAACTCCTGTCTCTCCTCCTCCTCCTCCATCTCCGGCATGTACAGATTCGTCTCCCTCTCTGCAGTCACTGCTGGCGTTAAGGACGTCCGCGAAGCCGTCGATGAGGCCAAGAAACTAAAGAAACTACTCAAGAAAAGAACCATTCTGTTCATGGATGAGGTCCACAGGTTCAACAAAGCCCAGCAAGATTCTTTCTTGCCGGTGATCGAAGACGGGAGCGTCGTCTTCATCGGCGCCACCACCGAGAACCCTTCCTTCCATTTGATCACTCCGTTGTTGTCTCGTTGTAGGGTTTTGACCCTAAACCCCTTGGAACACCACCACATCACCACCCTCCTCAGGCGCGCCGTGTCCGATCCCATAAAAGGACTGGCATGCGGCTTGGGCCCGCAAGGGTCGAAGCTCGAGGTGAACGATGACGTCATCGAGTTCCTCTCGAGCCAGTGCGACGGAGACGCCAGGGTCGCGCTGAACGCCCTGGAGAACGCGGCGGTAGCCGCGTTCTCCAGACCGCGACCCTCTGTAGACCTGCTCGTCACCGTCGACGACGCGAAAGAGGCTTTGCAATGCAAGCACTTGGCGTATGACAAGGCGGGTGACGAGCACTACAACCTCATAAGCGCGCTCCACAAATCAATGAGAGGAGGCGACGCGGACGCGTCCGTTTATTGGTTGGCGAGGATGTTGGAAGGCGGGGAGAACCCGCTATACGTGGCCCGGCGTTTGGTTCGGTTCGCGAGCGAGGATGTCGGCCTAGCGGACCCCACCGCCCTTTGCCAGGCCGTGGCGTGCTATCAAGCGTGCCACTTCCTCGGGATGCCCGAGTGCGACGTGAACCTCGCGCAATGCGTGGTGTACTTGGCACTCGCCCCGAAGTCAGTAACCGTTTACCGAGCGTTGGGGGAGGCGACGAGGGTGGTGAGGGAGTCGGTGGGGCGCAACGAAGGGGTGCCCCTACACTTGAGGAATGCACCAACAAAGCTGATGAAGGATCTTGGGTATGGGAAGGAGTATGTGTACACCCCGGACGATCCGGATGCACCGCAGACATTTTTGCCCCCTTCTCTTCTGGGCTATAAGTTTCTGAACTTGCCATAGTCATGGGAGGCGGAGGATGGGATTTTAACAGTTCAAGAAGGACTTTGAGTTCTCTTCTAGTCTAGGAAGAGATATTTGAACCATTATTTTTGGCTGTTTTTTTGTTGTTGGAACCTTTTCCCATCTGTGCTATTTTGTGAGGTAACCTCTTCTCATCGAGGAAAATCAAGTGTATTGTATTTATAACTTTTACTAGTTTTAACCCCATGGACAATCCTAAATTTTAACATTTATATAATGTCGAATTTTCACTAAATAGTACTAAAACATATGTTCTTTTTCAATGTAGTACTTAAATACTTTTATTTCTTAAATAATATTTGAATAATGTCGAGCGACGGGAATAATGTCCAGTAATGTTAGATATTTAGTTTGACAAATGTCCAATGCCGGTGGACGTTTACTTGAATAATGACCAGCGGACATTGAACTGTAGTACTACATTGGAAAATAAAAATATATGATACTACATTGAAAAAACCACTATGTTTCAATGCTATTTAGGAAATTCTCATGTATAAAATTATATTTCAATGTAATGTTTTATATATATATATATATATATATATATATATATATATATTTATATTTATATATATTTTGGTTCAGGTGAGAATGCAATCTAATGAAAGAAATAAGAATGAATCTGGTGCATTAGATTGGGAGATCTAAGGGGTAGGATTGCATCAAAATTAGGTGCACCAAGATGGTTTGAAAATGCATCATGTCGAAATGCACCATAATCCTTTGAAAATGCACTATTTCAAAATTTGAGTGCAGAATGCAATCTGAGACGCACGATGCATCAGATCCAAAGGCCAGATTTTATTCTTATTTCTTTCACCAAGGTGCATTCTCACTTGAACCAGCCCTTATATATATATATATATATATATATATATATATATATATTTCCATCATCTCCGATGGAGCCAAAATTTCACCATTTTTTGGCTTTGCGGTGTGATGGAATAAATCAAAATGGATCTCTAAACTATCTGCTCTTCTTTAATTAATGAAGTAGCAGTTAGTCAAGCAATGCAACTTTCGACGTTGAGCCGGGGGTCTCTTTGGAAACAGTCTCTCTACTTTCGAGTAGGGGCAAGGTCTGCGTACACACACCCTCCCCAGACCCTACTCTTGTGGGATTTAACTGGGTTGTTGTTGTTGTGTATATATATATATATATATATATATATATGTTCTGGTGAGAATGCAATCTTAGAAGAGAAATGAGAATGTATCTGATGCTTTAGATTGTGAGATCTAAGGGTCAAGATTTCATCAAAACTAGATGCACCAAAATGGTTTGAAAATGCATCACGTCGAAATGCACCAAAATCCTTCGAAAATGCACTATCTCAAAATCTGAGCGCAGGATGCAATCTGAGCCGCACGATGCATCAGATCCGACGGCTAAATTTTATTCTCATTTATCTCCACAAGGTGCATTCTGTCCCCTATATACATATATATATATATATATATATATATATATATATATATAAATATATATATATATATATATATATATATATATATATATATATATATATATATATATATATATATATATAAAACAACAACAACAACCAAGTTGAATCTCATTACAGTAGGGTCTGGGAGGGTGTGTGTACGCAGACCTTGTCCCTACTCGGAAGTAGGGAGGCTGTTTCCAAGAGACCCCCGGCTCCAACCTGCACAAAAAATATGATAGGGCAAAATAGAACACAGATAAAACACCAAGTACAATGGAATGAAAGTCCTGCAAGCAAAAGCAAAGGATTCCAACCAAACAAAACACACTATAAAAAAACCTCTAAAGCACTGGGTCCCTAACTAGCTATTCTGATACTAATTCTCCAAAGGTTCCTATCTAAAGCCATATCCTCAGTCAGGGTGAGAAGTCCTAAATCCTTCCTAATCACCTCCTTCCAATTCTTCCTAAGTCTACCCCTTCCCCTACTTCCCCCGACGATCGTAATCCTCTCGCATCTCCGTACAGGGGCATCAGCATTCCGCCGTCTCACATGACCAAACCATCTCAACCTTGCTTCCCGCAGCTTATCTTCCACCGGCGCCATGCCTACGTGACGTCGGATAACTTTGTTCGAAATCCTATCCATCCTTGTCTTCCCACACATCCATCATAACATCCGCATCTCTGCCGCTTGCAGACGACGCGCATGAGTCCTCTTAACTGCCCAACACTCTGCCCCATATAACATAGCAAATTTGACCACGGACCGGTAGAACTTACCTTTCATCTTGGGCAAAATCTTCGGATCACACAACACCCCTGAAGCCAACTGCCATTTGGCCCAAGCCACTCCAACACGATGCCCAACATCCCAGTCTAACTCCCCATCAGCCTGAACTACCGAGCCAAGATACCGAAACTTGTCTACCTTAGGCACTAGGTGAGAGTCAATCATAACTTCCACTTCTGATTCCGTTTCCCGACCGCTGAAATGACATTCCATGTATTCAGTCTTGTTCCTACTTATTCTGAATCCTTTGGTCTCAAGGGCAAGGCGCCATTGTTCCAATTTATCGTTAAGTCCCTCACGCGTGTCGTCGATAAGCACAATTTCATCCGCAAAAAGCATGCACCTTGGGACGGACCCCTTCTTGGACACCTTGTGTCAGGACGTCCATCACCAAGGCGAACAAAAAAGGGCTAAGGGCAGACCCTAAGTGCAACCCCATCCCTACCGAGAATGACTCAGAGTCGCCCTGTGAGAATGCGATCTTATGAAAGAAATAAGAATGAATATGGTGTTTTAGATTGTGAGATCTAAGGGTCAGATTGCATCAAAATTAGGTGCACCAAAATGGTTTGAAAATGCATCATGTCGAAGTACATCAAAATCCTTTGAGAATGCACTATCTCAAAATCTGAGTGCAGGATGCAATCTGAGCCGCATGATGCATCAGATCCAAAGGCTACATTTTATTTTTATTTCTTTCACCAAGGTGCATTCTCACCTGAACCGGCATATATATATATATATATATATATATATATATATATATAATATGAGACATGATATTTTTTATGGTCGATACGATAATTTAATAAGAAGTTAAAAATAAATAATTTCGGAAAATGACTAAAGACTTTTCAACTTATTAATATTAAAAAAATTATAATGTAAAAGTAGACTCTCTTTAGTATTATTATTTATTAAAAGTAGTACTCCGTAATAAAGTTTATATAGGGAGTAACTTCTTTTACAATTTAATTGTACTCTCATGTCCCGAAAAACTTTTCCGATTTTGACTTTTGGGAAGAGAATATATAGAGGTTTGATCATGACGAAACAACGACAACTGACATAAGTTGGGCTCGAAAAATATTAAAATGGGTAGAGCGTAAAATGTAGTTAAGATGCGTTTGGTTAGATTTAAGAAAAGTAAGGGTGATTGTGTCCATTTAGACGAAATCAAAATGTTTTATAAATGAATAAGAAGTGATAGTTAAAATATTTTAAAGGATGAAAAAATTATATTTATAGACTAAAATATTACAAAGTACATTGGATATACAAAGAGTAAAATCATTTTTTAAATAATACTTTCCAAAATAATTTTTTTTAAATCCTTTTTATTACGTAATACTCCGTACATAACATTAACTTTACTTTGAATTTAATTAACGATTAAAATTTGTCCAGTTTGGTATTAATAATTTATTTGGTTTAAAGAATTTGAAAGGTAACTCAAAAGAAAAAAAGATGGAGAATTATTTTTCGTATTTGGATATATAAAACGTGAAAAGAAAAAAATGAGTAAAAATTGATTAAGAAAAAAGAAGGCAAATTACTTTTAGGGATATGTTAGGAGTACACCAAAGGTGTATCACAAATGTACACCACCCTACCTCTCCACCATTCATTTTATTTTGTTTTTATTTTTTACCTTTTTTAAATTTTTCTTGTCTTTTTTGTGTGGTGGTAGAGGAGGTGTGGGATATTTGGGGTATACTTTTGGTGTAACCCTATCATTTTCCTTACTTTTATTTTGGCAAGAAAAATTAAAGTAGAAATTATTATTTTTCTTAGAACCAAACATAAGGATAAAATTGGACAAAGATGTATTGTAATTGGGTCGGGGCTCCAGGTCAAGAGTGCGGAGCGCTACGTCAGGAAGGGTTTGGGCGATCCACTGACGAATTGAGCTCTACTCCTCGCCGCAGCACCCTTCTCATCACCATCAGCTTCTTCTCCTTCTTCTTCTTCTTCATCCAACAGAACTTTTAAACAGCTCCCAAAGAGGTAATCACATGCTCTTCGTTTGTGCATCGCAGAACAAAAGTTCGGATCTTTTTTGCTTAGTTTTTCGAATTTTTATTTTAAGAACACATCCTGATATTTCTTCTGTTCTAGGAATATATGTTTAAATTCAATCTTTATGAATGTAATGATTATGCTTTATGATGCAAGAGGTTAAAATTAGTGTGCTCTGTAATTTTTTATAAAAATTAGCCCAAACGCATAAACACAAGGAACCCTAATTGTCTCTCCCAATAGCTCATCAACTCATTGCAATCTGAGTGTCCAACCCGGTCCATTTCTGCAGTTTTGTGTGTTCGAGTGCTTCCTAGTGAAAGATGCAGCACGATGAGGTCATATGGCAAGTTATCAGACACAATCACTGCAGCTTCATGGCAAAGTTAGTTTGTTTTTTGAGTGTTTCTCTTCTATTTTGTTTTATGTAGATTTTGTTTTTTTCTCTCTTCAATTACTTACCCAAGTAATTTTATCTAGGATTGACACCGGAATATTTTGCCGGAATCCATATAATGTCACCGGCATTTGTAACCGGAGCTCGTGCCCTCTCGCTAATAGTCGCTATGCTACAATAAGGGAACACGATGGTAAAGAAAAATGAATCTCGCTACTTTGATATTCTTTTTCATCAGCTCTCAAGTTTTAACTATGTTTGAGAACCAAATTACTTGAACTGCTCTAACTTTAAATAGTTTAGCCCTTTATTATTATTATTATTATTATTATTATTATTATTATCATTATCATTATCCATTTCTTGAGAAAAATTGCATTTTTTGTTTGCTTGACCAATGATCATGTTATTTGCTGTCTGTATAGCTCTCACATTAGGCTTAAGTGAAACTATTTGATTTATGAGATTTGCTATAATGTAAGCATCAGCTGATTGGGCATTTTCTTTTCTAGTAATGATTATTATACGCAGCATAAAGTTTCATTTTAGTGGCACCTGACAATCATCTTTAGAAGTCAAATATCATGGGGCATGTAGCCGAAACTTGTTAACAAACTCTATTACTTGATTTTTTTGAGAACTATTGCTGTCAGGGCCAGAATTAAATTTTTATGTTCTTTTTCAAATTATTAATATTTTATTTTATTTTAATTAACTGTTAACAAATTATCTTATCTTGTTCCCAGGGGTGTTCTATCTTTACATGAAAACAATAGAAAGGGCTCACATGCCAAACAAGTTGTGGGAAAGAGTTAAGCTGCCCAGGAATTATATGCAGGCTCTTGAAATAATTGATAAACATTTGGTAATTGGAATACATGATTTTGAGTGCATTTCTTAACTGAAACTAAACTTTTAATTTACTATGTATTTACTCTCTTTTTCTTCTTCCACATTGCTTTCCCATCTACAACAGATGTACTGGCCAAAGCTTCTTGTACACAAGACAAAACAAAGATTCACTAAGTTGGTTTATATGCGAATAAGGATGAGGAAACTTGCTTTAAAAACTCGGTTAGAAACCTTTTCCCTCTGTTTGAATTTGTGGATGGTTATGTTTTTGTGTGTATGGATTCATTTTGCATGATTATCCAAGTCACTAGTAAAAGGCAGGCTTCTATCAGCTTTACTTTATGGATATCCATTATTCGGCAAATAGCCCGGCATTTTCTCCTTATTTGTTAGTATTGATTAGAGTGCTAGAAAGTAAAAATGCTTCAATCAGCTGCCATAGTTTCTTCTTTACATCTCCTAAAGCATTGCTGCATAAAGTGAGGTGATTCATCGGAAAATGCCTGCATAAAAGTGCTTCTGATGTGAGAAGTAGCTCCACTAGAGTCACTTCGCAAACTAATTATTCTATTTCAATATTTCACTGCCTTCCCTTTTTATTGTCGGTGTTTTTTTAAAATATTTTTTCTAGTGACTTCATTATCCCAGAAAAAAAGTTGAAATTTTGATTTTTGTGCTGGTGACTCTATTTTTCTTGATTTTTCTGCTCAGTCATGCTATCTTCATCATAACAATCTTTTCCCAAAGTTGAATTTTGATTGACTAGAAAAGTTATCAGTTACATTCAATGTTAGAACCTTTCTGACTGAGTATTTGAGTTATGAGTTACAGTAACTGATTCACATGAGATTAAAAATAGATTCTAGTTCCTTTTCGTGTGAAAATATTTAGTGCCCTATTCCCTCTTTATAGTATAATACTATCATGATTTAAAATGCGGGAATGAGATGCTCCTTGATGCTCGCCTCACTTTGATATGTTCAAAAATAGCACACAAGCGTCCTACTTCCTCTGGCGAATGCCTTGAGGCATGTAGTGAAGCACTAATGAAGCCTCATAATTATTTTTTAAAAAAATCTGCTGTTTGGGTATGTCATTTCATTAATATCACAAAATATGACCTTAAGTCTGTACAACAGCCTCCTAAACTCCCAATCTTTCTTCTGCTACAACAACTCACGCTTTCCAGACTCGCAAGCCTTGCAATTTTCAATCACAAATAAATAATGAACTCTCTTCTCTTGAAGGTTATGTTTCTTTTTCTCTCTCGCACCATCTTCTCTCCGCTCCTTTGTTTCTATAAATTTGATTATTTTGGACGGATTAGAACATAGAAGCATCTCACTTTCAGACTGTTTTATAAATGAATCACACTAGCTCTCTATCTATCTATCTATCTATCTATCTCCTTTTTTAAAATTACATTTAAGTAGTATAAAGTCTGAGCCGTACAACTTATACACTTTGAGGCTTACACCTCATCCCATTTAAAAAAGTGCGTCAAGGCTTGAAACTGCCTCTTTAAGCTCTGGGTACTATGACTTACGTGCATCTTTTGGCATTGGTCTCTAGAGAAAAGATAATGACCACACCTAGAAAAGAGATCAAGAGAGAGGCTCGTAGAGAGAAAAAGGCCGAAACGGCAGCCGTGCTGGATAAGGTAGTACATTTTCAGTTTTTTCTTGTTCATCGTCTTATTCCACGTGCTTAACATCTTTGTATATCTTTACTGATGCCATGGACTGTTCTGCAGAGTATTGAAAATGAGCTGCTGGAACGGCTAAATAGGGGAGTTTATCCTGGCGAGATTATCAATGCTATCCCTATTGATAAGTACAATGCAATACTAGACAAAGAAGTCGTTGACAATAAAGAAGTGGTAATTCTAGCAACGCCCACACATATAATCTTATTAACCGTTCTGCTGTCCTACTCGTTTTGGCACCTGCCCATGAGCCTCTCTTCTTCTTTTTTTTTAATGTTCATTTTGTGTGTGTGTGTGTGTGTTGGGGAGAAGCTAATATGTTGTTGATTTACACTGTTTGATTGGTCGCACTTTTCATTTTTCTGTCAAAAAATGGATTTAATCAGGAATATGAGGTGGAGTATGTTGAAGGATATGAAGATCTTGAAGAGGAGGATGATATAGAAGACTTTGGTGGGTTAGCAGTTAAAGATGATGATGACGATGATGAAGATGATGATGATGATGGTAAAGCAACTTAATGATTGTTAACATGGTCTTCCTTTTAGGAATGCTATTTAGTGCGTTGAATAGTGTGCATATTCTAAGCGAGTTGTTAATTTCATAGATGAAGAGGCTGTTGCAGTTCATGAAAGAGGGGTTAAAAAGCATAGACCAGGTTCAAGAAAGCATAAGAGGGATGAACCAAGTGCCAATTCTAAGAGGAAAAGAGAAGTTCTTTATGAGGTAAAAAAACTTACTCATTAATGCAATCCTGCCCCTTTTTTTACGCATTCATCTCACCTGTTCCTTTTTTTACCCCTGCTAGGTTGAACATGATGATGCAAGTGAAAGACAAACTGCAGTCATATGAGAGCGCGTTTTTTGTCTTTCCTTTGTGCTTTGGGATATGGTTAGAAGAGCTGTGAAAACGTGCATTTGGTCATTTTGGTTTTGCTGCAGATTCGGCAATATATGGCCTATATTTGTCCTTCCTGTTTTAGTTTATGTATTCTTACATATATAGACTTGATTCTTAATTACTTTTGTTGTTCGCTCGGATTGTAATTTTTAACAAATTTACTGGTTTACTCTTCCCCTTCTGCTTGTTATTTTGCTGATGGTTTATGACCTTTTAATTTTATTTTAGGGGTAAGAATGTAAGATGTGCACACCCAAATCCTCACAGATCATTTTTTAAGGTATTCTTGTTGTATTTTTTTATTGTATGCAAAATTTATTGTTCCGTGGCCTATGAAACACTTATTTTTCCTCAAACGCTTTTGCTCACATTAAAAAAAAAGTAATTCTACTTGGTCGTCATGGTTGAACTGAAGCTTACCAGTGTTGTAAACATTGTTTTATGAAGTCAAGATTTGAGGCAAATTATGCTAATTCATAACATGGCTCAGTTACAAAATTTGTACAACTTTGTCATTTAAAATTCTACTCCGTAGAATTTAAAATTTTGAATCGAAATGTAAAAATTGAAATTAAATGTTATTTTTCAAGTACAGAGTACTACCTTATGTAAGATCAAATGTCAGCTGCATTGTTGAACAATTTAACAATTGATATAAAAAATAGTATGAAAGGGAAAACCCCCTAAAATGAACACAAACACCTCGTGTATTCTCCTAAAATCTCAGTGTGTTTGTAAATTTAATTTATTTTTTACTCTGTTCCTTTCTATATTTTACAGAACTAGAATATAAAAATTATATACTACGTAATTTTTTGAGGTAAAGATAGTACTCCCAAACTGTAGATTTTTAATTTTTTTAAATAAATCTTAAAAAAAATTGAATGAATTTTTATTTGTTAGTGAATCTCAGAAATTCAATGTGAACTTAAAGGCTAATGTGTTTTAAATACTTCGTTTCATATTTATCTTGCTAGTGTTATCGAACATTATAATTTTAATAATGTGTGGAAAAATAATATCCAAACAATGAACTAATAAAGCATAGAAATGTGGATTAAGAGGATGTTTGTAAGTGCAATATTTTTAAGAATTTAGTTTCTAGTTAGGTTGGTAGTCATTTTATTTTGTTTGACATGTCAACTTCTCTTGTTCTCTTCCGCCATTTTGTAGAGAGAACACCATTTTGTAGAAGTAGATATAAGGTGTTTTTGCTTTGAACTTTTGTGAAAATTAGTTTATCTACAAGTTCATCAATCTCAAACATCTTCTAGATTCAATAGTAAGGAACTTGAATTGGACTCAAATTTTAAGATTTGTGTTGATAAGAATAATTTTGGCCCAGGTTCTGTGAGTTTGGTTTTTATATTTAATTTTTTAAATATAAATTTTGGATATCCATAGATATCCCAAATTTTAATATTTTATTCGTTATCCGATCCATTTTTTGGATATATGATCCAAAATACCCGAAAGCCAAAACATCAGAATATATGCCCAGTTTTTATATTATCTCGTATAATGAACAATTACTTCAAACTGAATTTTTGGACACCCCTATTTTCACGCACTCAAGCGCATCCTCTGTTGTACCCAAGGTACTATATCTCAGAGATCTTCGATCTTCAGATCTAGGAATTTACAATTACACTTTGAGCAAACTATGTTCATGTCCTCTAGTCTACTTGCATGTTAGATGCTCTTTTTGGGACCCAAATCTTCTCTCTTAGTCCAAGAAGTAGCTCCTTTTTTATGATGAGGTAATGACTGACTCCATGACAATTCATCGTGTTCCAATGAAATAGTAGCTTGCCGATGTTTTAACCAAATCTTTACCCACTTCGTAACATTATCACCATCACCATTTTAACCATCGTCACTATTCAATTGTCCCTAAAATAAATGTTAGTCACCAATACAGAGTCAGCATAAAGTATTAAAATAATAAGTTTATTATTTATTTTCCTTTTTAATTTTGTAATATTTCATAATTATGACTTTTTGTTAATTGAGATAACATTAGAATATTTATGTGAATTTTTTGCTTACCTAAGATTAACAAAAAACATTACTCATTTTTCATATCTTTGGTAAATGGATTAGTTTCTTGCAAATTATGAACTAAATGTTTGTACAATTGATATTATTTAAAAAAGATTACAAAAATAATAATAATAATGAGTATGAGTGACAAAAATATTATTATAGATGTGGTTCGTATAAAAAGAGTTTAACATATGAAGAAATGAAAAGAGATAATTAAATCAAATGAAATACGGAGTATGAATTATTTTAATAAAAATTGAAAAATTTAAAAATGTAATAATTATTTCAATTTTCTTATTACTTCCATTTTTTTAATTTTACTAATGTTTTCCAACTTTTTCCAATTTCCCGACTTCTTACAAATATTTCTAACTCTTGCTAGATTTTTTAATTTCTTCCATTTTGTTCTCACTCTTCTAGTTTTCTCTAAGGAAGGTAATGTGGGAGCTGAACCTACAACAACACCAATCCAGTTGAATCATCCAAGAGTAAAGTTTGGGAAATGTGTATCTAAGACTATGTACGCAAACCTTAGCCCCACTCGAAAGCAGACTGTTTTCAATGAAACTCCTGACTCAAGCATCACAGGTATTCACGTTTGCAGTCGGAATCTTATGTTTAAAATATAAAATGACGGTTTTCATTATTGATGATGAGCATTGAATGTTACATTTGCGTCATTTTGAACATAACGTTGGAGATTAGTCTTAAGGTTTTAAAAAGCTATCGAATACGCATTTTGAAAATTAATTTACTATTAAAATTTTATCTAAATTACTAATGTTGATCCAAAACATTTAAACGAGTCTTTAATCAATTGCTATCACACTATTAAAAGAAAAGAAAACAGTCATTTGCTTTAACCATTACCCAAAGCAAAGAAATAGAGTATTTTGGCCCCCTTATCAGACTTCCCGTACGAAGCCCAATTCATCTTCGTCGCGTTGCCATTTCTGAACAGTATCGGCTGACAGAGAGAGAGAGAGACATACGGTTTCCGTTTTCAACTCGACGCCTGCCTGAGAAGCCAAATGGACGAAGCGATCGCCGAGAAGAGAGAAACTGAGAACAGAAACGAAATCGCTCAGACGCCGGCCTCCCTGACGGAGAGAGATGCCGAAGATCGGGATCGCATCGCCCAAGATCTCAAAGCCGGCCTTCATCCCCTCAAGGTCCTCATTTTATTCATCTGAATCCTCCTATAATCTCTTAGGTTTCATGATTTTGCTTTGAAATTACCGATTTCGTTCCTACAGATTATTACTGAATTTCTTCGATTATTTTTTCTGACGGATATACAAATGGATACGTATATGCTTGACTAGTTGCTAGTCCGTATGTGTTAATCGGGAAGAATACACCACGTTTCTGTTTTGATTTGATAAGGGCTGCCTTCTTGGTGCTGTGAAGTTGTGGAGGATACAAAGAGATGTTGGGAACTTTTAGGGTTATACAGATACTTTCATATATACAATGACTACCGCTCTTTCTTGACTTCTAATAAGATCATATGCAGTACCTGGTCAAAGACATGAAAGTTTGAATTGAAGATGAACTTCCTTTCTTGCTTGAAGAAAATTCCTAGAGTCTTTTAGTTCTTTGAGCTATGGTGGATAGATAAAGAAGTTGTTATGGGCACTGAGCAGTAAATTCGCTTCAATGTGTCCAGTGCTTCTCAAAGGAGAATGATACGTTGTGTTATTGTTCTACCCATTGCATTGTGTTATTATTGTACCCATTTCATTTCCTTGTATACATTGTGTTTCCTTCATGCTTATAGGCTGTTCATCTTGCTTCTTTGGTTGTGCAGAACAAATTTGTTTTTTGGTATACTCGCCGGACTCCAGGAGTTCGGACGCAAGCATCATATGAAGATAACATAAAGAAAATAATGGATTTCAGTACAGTAAGTTAGTTTATATATGCTGTCTAGATTCTTCTGATGAATTGATAACTCCGTTTTTTAGAGAAACAAAACCCCGAGAAGAGAGACAAAAGGTTTACAATCTAGGATTGATTATATAGTTGTTTTATTCTTTTTCCTGATAGGTTGAAGCGTTTTGGGTCTGCTACTGCCATTTGGCTCGTCCATCAACTTTGCCAAGTCCAACTGATTTGCATCTTTTCAAAGAAGGGATTCGTCCTCTCTGGGAGGTAATTCATTGTTAAACTAATTATTCTTCCTTTACCTTGTTTAAAAAAAACACATCAACCACTTTTATATCCACATTGCTGATTATAAATAGTATTAGTGTAGGATGCTGCCAATTTCAATGGCGGTAAATGGATCATTCGATTTAAAAAGCCTGTATCTGGACGCTTTTGGGAGGACTTGGTAAGAGACTACCACATTTAGATTTCTCTTTTATTATATGGCATACAAATGGTTGCCCTCGTGTTGGAAACATGGTACACATGCACATGCTTTAGTTATGAGTATGATTTTTTCATGGTGACCAACTTAATTTTGGAATTGTACGAAGGTTCTGGCGTTGGTTGGTGATCAACTTGATTATGGTGAGAACATATGTGGTGTAGTACTTAGCATTCGCTTCAATGAAGACATTTTGAGTGTGTGGAACCGCAATGCATCGGACCATCAGGTTACTTGCTCACCACTTTTCAGTCAAATTCAAAATATTTACCCACCTAAAGATCTAATATGCTACTGTTGTTGCCTTTGTATTTCCCAGGCTGTAATGGCACTGAGAGACTCAATCAAACGACACTTGCAGCTCCCTGGTGGATATGTCATGGAATACAAACCACACGATGCTTCTTTGCGTGACAACTCGTCGTATCGGAACACTTGGCTGAGAGGCTAAAACCCACCTGTCGCTTGCTTCCAGATATAAGGTGATGGTTTTTACTAGGGGGGTTATCATGATGACCATAAGCAAACCGTGTTGTCGAACAATGACACAATCCGTGTAATGAAATCCACTGTCCAAATACCATTAAGTTTCTAATGTTGGGACCAATCTTTTGGTGGCTACTGGCTATGATATATTCTAGTAAGTTTCAAACTTTCGATCTTTGTATGCTTCATGTTTTCTTGAAACATTTCATCCATGGAAAGCTTTAGTTCCCCGAAAACAGAAAACAGACCAAACATATCCCACTCAAGAGTGTTAAGTTGGAGGAAAGAAATATTTGTCCCACCATTTTAATTCTTCTTATTTATCTGCTTTTAAACCCACCCTACATCTTTCCTCGTTCTCTCATTTCCTTTCCACCCAATCTCTTTTCTTTGTCTTTCTTCCTCTACATTCCAGCAAGGCTGGTGATTCGGTGAGGATAGTAAAAGATGGGGTAGAGTTTAGGACCATAGAGGTATGGTAATTGGATGGAGAATGAGAAAGAGTTGGAGGGTTAGAAGGCACACAAAGTTTGGAGCCAAAAAAACTAGAAAAATGAAAAAAAGTGTTGAATATGGTAAAAAAATTGTTGATTATAGGCGAAAAAAGTGTTGAGATCAAAAAATCAAAGAGAATATTTAAGATTGGGAATGGGAATTGGGACGCTAGATAGATAAAATTTGGAGTTGATTATGTGCACTACTCGGACTCATGTTACTCATTCTAACATGGCCGTTTTGAGAGAAATAGCATACTGGGAGAATGCAATGATATCTTTTTAATTAGAATGGATGTTTTGTGTTAAGCTTGACAATAATTTCAATGGAATGGCATATTGTGTGAACAAAATATTGCTACTAGTAATATAAATAATACTACGTACTACTCTTTTATAATGATAATAAGGCCAAATAGCTCTAGTGTTCCATGGAGTTTTTAAAATTGGCACTAAAACCTCATCGGTTTTTTAAATTTATTTCTAAATTCTCCATGGTTTCAAAATGTTGCATCCATACTCCCTTTGATCATTTTCCCATCATTTTCAAGTAGGGGGGGGTATTGGTGCCTAATTTCTAAATCATATGCGGTACTCGTGCTCATTTATTATTTTTGTTTATTATTTGATTTTTTTCCTTCTTTAACTCTTTTTTATCTTAAATTAAACATTTTCGTTTTTATTTTTTAGAATAATTTTTTTGGTAATTTCAAATAGAAAATAAGAATAAAAAACAAAAATAAAAATTTGGAAAAGCAAAATGAAAAAAATTGAAAAATGCAATAAGAGTCTTATACAAGTAGAAATTTTTAGAACGCCTAAAAAAGTTCATAGAATTGGGAAGTCCAAAAAAGATTTTTCTTTGCTTTATTTTATTTCTTAATTTATTCCTCATTTTTTAAAGTTCTAAAAAATTTTTTTTATTTTTTTTATTTCGGAAAACAAAAAACAAAAAATTATAAATTTGAGACAAACAAATGCAATATAAGTTAATAATTTTGTTTTCAAACAAAAATAATTTTAAATTTTAAGAACTCTATAAAAACAATTTTAAAAAGAATAAAAAATCATTGATTAATAAAAGAAACAAATAAAGGAAACAAAGAGGGAAAAACAAAAAATAAACGAAAAATAAGAAATGAGCACCAGTGTCCCTTGTGGCCGGAAAATAATCAGAGGGGTATGGGTGTAATGTTTTGAAATTACGGAGACTTTAGAAATGAGTTTTGAAAGCAGAGGAGTATTGGTGCCTATTTTCTAAACCATAGAGGGGTACTGTTACTATTTGGCCATGATAATAATAATAGTAAAGCGTATACTAATGTAACAAACAAATTCATACATGGAACAATTTAATGAATGTGATTACAATGCTGTCTACTTGAGGAGGAAAAACAACCAAAATGTTTAAACAGATGCCTGAAGCCCAATAATGCCTGCCACAACATAAATATGCATTAAAACGAACCCACTTTAGTACTCAGCTTTTACCAAAAAGATAACACAAGAACACATCGTTGTGACACACAAAGAGGAAAACAAGATATGGCCTAAAAACATCATAATCCAAAATCTAAATCTCGCCGAAAGGGGAAAAAAGAACACTAAAAAACACAACTAATAAATGCACAAACAGAATGTCGGCTCACAAACATGAAACCGAACACCCGAATGCCCAAAAGGCCCAATTACAATCTCATGCCCAAGCCTTGGTCAATGTCAAGACTATGACCCGCTATGATTCCTAAACCATAGTGGGCAGCCTACTATATATAATATAAATGTTTGACACTAAAAATTTTGCAGACATGCAAAAAACAATGGGTGTGACATATAACGACTCTCTATATATGTCTGTGAAACACTTGTTAAACTTGGTGTGACTCTAGCATGACTCGAATGATATCGTAGCATGTTTTTAATAGGAAGGGATTTCAGCTCTCACATTTAAGAGAGCCCTAGATGGATCATCCTATTAGCTCTTACACATTCTTATTCCTCTTAGCTCTAGAGACATTCCACAACAATGGCTTCAAAAGCCTCTTTGTACAAGTAAATGACTACATGAATGGCTAAGCCTAAAAAAGGCCATTACCTTGGGCCTTAAGAATCGTGTGTTTGATTCTTAGAACGTGTTGATTCAATTCCAACAATTGTTACCATTGATTTCTCGCCATGGACGATTGAATCAAACATCACGAGTCATGACAAAGCTTCGTTTGAGTCATTAATCACTTAATTGTGATATACTCCGTATAATATACGGAGTAACTCGTAGTTAAAAGACATATATTGGACATCGGTGGAATGAAGATGAGAATTGAATTACCACAACCAATTCTTGCACCTGCATTCCCAGTTGTCTTACTAAGCTCATGCCCACCTAAAGAAAAAACATTGTATTAATTGCTACAAAAATGCAAGAAAGCCACCCACTAGGTTTGCTACCAAGAGTTTACATATTTGTCTGCATATATATATGTGAAAGACTTAGTGTCAAACTCTTGGTGTCAAGCCTAATGTGACCCTAACGTGACTCAAATTAGTAATCACAATCATAGTAGGAGCATGCTACGTGCCCCCACTGTTAACATCGCAGCTGAAATTCTCACAAGCAGTAGAGACAGTGTTGATGTCTATGGACACATGCAGTGCCCGTGAGTCCTCTGAGGACAAAATTCACAGACATTGTCACCCGTGGGGGCACGGAAGCTAATTCCATCATAGGGTCATTCAAAGAGGAGGGCTTTCATAACAAGCACACATTCAAGAAACATGGATACCTCTTCCTAGATCATCTGGATCAGCATGCACAACTACTGCTCTTCCCAAGATAGAGTTAGCCCCACTTAGTGGAATCTATTGATTAGAAAGGAAAGTGGAACGAGTGAATGTCATATTTATAGCCATATGTCCTGCCAAAATGGGTTCTTGGTCTCTAGGCACGGTGCTTGACCAAAAACACCAATGCAGGGAACCCGGAGTCTCGGGTTTGTTTGGAATCCGGAAAATGTATATATTTCTATCATATACAGAAATGTAAATAAATATATGCTAGTATGTAAAATTTTAAAAAGCTCGTTTGATAAAAACAACTATTAGTCTATTACCACCAGCATATCGTGAATATAGAGATGCTAATAAGATTTTTTACCAACATATCCAGAACTGAAACCTCAGCAACCCCTGCATTCCCAAGAAAACACATTAAGTTCAGTGAAGAGGCAGTTTTTAAAATATTGCATTAAAATCCGACCATACCATCTGGGCCAGCAACAATGTTACCCAAATCGCCAGCATGCCGCTCTTCATGATTGGGAGCTCCATGGCTCTTTCCATGGGGATTAAAGTGAGGTCCTGAATGCCCAAAACATTAGGTCCCCTACCCTTCTCCATAACATAACTTTGTAAAACCAACACAGTGAACACACCAACAACAACAATAAAACCCAGTATATTCCTAACTCTCTTGGGTGTGGGACTCCACTAATAATCCAAAGAGGGTTCCAATCGAAAGCAAAAAATGAAAGGGAATTTAAGGTGTGTATCAAGGAAACAACTCAACCAAAGCTCAAACTTGTGGTTGTAGGCCCAATGGCCCATAGAAAATATTTTATATTCTAACATTGTCATTCTGATTTAGCCTATTATTTATCCAAACCCAAAACATTGTGGGTAAAGACTATCCTCACTCAAGTGGCAATAGAGTAAAGGGCTTGTTTGGCAACAATTAGTTTTACACTATGTTTGGTTCAAGGAATTTGGTAGAAAAAGAAAAGAAAATGGTTTTCCTTCATTTCCTCACCAAAATGGGAGGAATTTGGTTTTCCTTCTTCTTAGTACATTTTGCCTTCTTATTTTCTTTTCCTTCCATTTTTCCTTTCTGTTTCTCTAACCAAACAAGAAAAATGTTTTCACTCTCATTTTCTTTTCCTTTCCCTCTCAAATTCCTTGAACCAAACATATTGTTAGTGTTTTGAAAGAAAACAAAAACTATCGAACTACATCGTTGAGCTTTTTCAAAGTTAATCTGCACCATTTCAAATTCATCCAAAATGCAAATGTTAAAATTTAAGCAAATTTTACAACCAAATGGCTAAGAAGGGGACATAAGAGTATAAGTTTTGTGTGGAATTTCTTGAACAAATTGTTCCCAAAGACCTAATTCCAATTGCACATTCAAACGCACTCTAACAGAACCGGGAGAGACTGACCGGTGGAATTGCAGCCGTTGGTGGTGTCACCCAAAGCATGAATATGGAAACCGTGAGATCCTGGACTCAATCCTGTTATTTTCCCTCTCACGTAGGTTGACCCTGTCTCACAAACACTACACCGGATTACAAGAACATAATGAAATCAAAAAATCAGTAACAATGAAATCTCCACCACTGTGTGAGAGAGGAATGGAGAGAGCACCATTGGATTGCTGGATAAATTGTAGAGTGCCTTTGACGTTTTGGTCGCCGGAAATGATGGCCACCGCTTTCAGGCCGCCCATTACCACCCTCCTCCGACTTACAATTGTTTTCCCCCCGTAGGAAAATAAGTAGAATAATGGAAATTTGTATTGACATTTTGATGACAATAAAGGTAGTTACACCACTTTTTTGTCTACTAAAATTTTGTATTGACATTTGGGTCATGCTACACTTACACCACAAATTGTACCTCATTTGTACACTGCAGTTATCTACAAACATTTTGATGGTTTACATTGACACAAGTGTTTGTGCGTTAACAAAAATTTACACAGACACAAAGTGTTGGTGCATTAACAAAAATTAGTTTTACACCAACACAAAGTGTCGGTGCAAACCTGCGGGGTACAAAGTGGGGTACAAAAGTTGGGGTACAAATAGCTTTATCCTTGACATTTTGATGACTCATAATGGGAAAAATTTTGCATTGACATTTTATAATTTATATAGTGTATGTTATCAAAGTGTCTGTGTAAAGTATTCAGCCACAAAATAGAATACACATAACATGCTTCAAATAAGTAACACTATCTTTTAAAAATAATGAAAAAAGGTATATTGGTGCTTACTAAGGGCATGGACAAAAGTGTCATAGATTTACGAATCGGAATTGAATCAAGCGGTTGAGGATGAGTCCAAAATTCTAAATTTCCAAAGAGAGCGGGGTGAGTTGAATGCCAAACGAGTCACGTTGACCCCATTATGTCATATTATGATATTGCCTCATTTTAGAGATCATACATCACAATATTTTAAACAAAAAAATATAGTGATTCATACACCTCATATTAAATGAATAATTTTGTCTTTAAAAATATAAAAAATAAAATTTAGATGTAAGCTAGTCTTTAAGGATAAAATGTGTATTTAAGAAAAAATGAGGGAATTTGGTTGAAATAAGAGTGGAAGCTCATACCAAAATTTTGAGCACTTGAAATATCAATAACGTCGGGGGCATTTTTCCTGATTTTAATACCCCGGCGTTAAACACCGCCTCCCTCCCTCGTTAAGCCAGCGTCATTTATGAAGCGTTAAACGTTTGATGCTATTTTGAATGCTCAAAAGAGCCATTGGCAACCCCCCTCCCAATGGCTATAATATCGTTAATATTAAAAAATTCCTCTCTAGGTTCATTCTTTTTTAAAAAAGTAAATACATACCACAAACACAAATCTCTCTCAACAACTCAAGAGCTCTAAGGTCGGACCGTCAAAGAAAAGATCTTTCGCCGAGGTAGTGGCCGATAACACATTGGCTCGTCGGAACAAAGGCCTCCCTAAGTTGTGATAGGTAAGTTAAGAATTAATAGGGTAAAAGCGACTTTTTAATAGGAAAAGAGAAATGTTTCTTGGGACGGATGAAAAAAGAAAGGGAAAGGATTTTGTGGGATGGAGTGAGTATTATTTTTCTTTTAATTATCTCTACAAAATATTCGAAAAATGAGATCATCATTTTATTCAAATCTTATTACTATATTAATGTAATTTTTTTATTCAATGTAATTTTTTATTTGATGAGTTATTTTCGTTTAAATTTAATTAAATAATGATATTTTATTAATTTAATTTTAGAAGATATGTATTAAAAAATACTCCCTCCGTCCCAATTTATTTGCAACACTTCGAACGACGTGCAAAATATCATCTATTTTAAAATCACTTTAATTTTAAATTGGTAGAGTAATAAAAAGTAAAAATTACACCATTTAAAAGCATATGAAAAGCTCTACAAAACAAGATGCGACAAGAATATTTTATTTTATCAAATGGTCAACCAAAACAAGTAAACAAACAAAAATTATCGAGAGGCCAGTATAGTAAACGTGGCATTCTTTCTGGGACGGAGGGAGTATAAAAATATAGAGGTCTGAAGCTCCAGAAACTCATTTCTAATAAAATTCTGATGTAAGTTAAAACTGATGTGGCTCAAAGCTCCCAGGCTTGACTATCATTTCCAATGCTCTAGTAAATCAGATTGGAAAGGGTGAGTCAGAATTCAAAATGCTTAATTCCTTTTTGTTTTTGTCGGAAATCTAACCGCTAATACGTAATTTACAGTACCTCCGTCTAATAATTGACGGCGGTAGGTAGAGAGAGGTCAACTGCCCGGGTCGATCCACCGCACAAATCGGGCCAGACAAGTGGATGGAAGGCTACAGACAGCCGACCCGACAACTAACTCCAGCTGTGGACTCTAGGCCCATTTTTCAAAAACGGGTGGGCCCCGACACATTCTCCGGACTCCAAACATCGTATGAAATCCACTTCACATTTTTCTCCCATTATCTTCTCCTCCCTCCCTAACAAAACCGTTCCAATCTCTCTCGATTTCTCGATCCGTCTGCAAATTCAATTTCCAGAGAGAGAGAGAGAGAGAGAGATGAGGGAGATCATAAGCCTGCACATCGGCCAGGCCGGCATTCAAGTCGGCAATTCCTGCTGGGAGCTCTATTGCCTTGAACATGGAATTCAGCCCAATGGCATGATGCCTAGGTAATTACTACCTATATTTTGTTTCATCTCTTCGAAGTTCGATGTTTCCCGACATGCGATTGCATTTTATTTAGCCTGTATTGTTTGGGGAAACCTAGAATTTTGAAAATTTCTGAAAATTTTGATTTAACTGTGCTTAAGAAGGCTACAACATGGTGATTTGTTTTCCTATTTTCTTCAACAGATTGTTTTAGATGAGATCACGTTTAATAGCCTCTTAATTATGACAATTTGCTGGTTTTTATGGAATGTAGAGAATTATTAATTGCGGGTAACCTTTTTTTTAAAACTTGTTTTGCTTTGGGGTTTGGCTATTGTGGATAGGACATGATCGTGCATTATTTATATGTACATGACAGATGGTTTTCTGAAAATGATTTGTTTGGAATGAGACTCATCAATTTAATTGCTTTAATGATTTTTCTTCTTTACAAAGATTGACAATTTGACTTATTCAATAGCACACTTTTTTCTAAACAATTGATTAGAATTAAAGATGCCATTTTTTTCCACTTCAATAACTTTTGAAAATATTGACGCCATGGGCCTACCACAAAATCTTGTGTTTTCAATTTCTCTGCCCATGGGTTGTCAGCAACACATCTTATTTTTCTTATTCTGAACACTAGTAAGGAACAATTAAGGCATTAAATGATATGAATTTCTATGCGTTGAAAGCATGCAACACACACACACACACAGAGTCGGCAATATCTCTAGTTAAGAATGAGTAGATCTTTTTTGTCATATCTTTGTGTGAGGAATTATCCCTTTCCCATTTTAGTATTTGAAGAAATTTCAGATCTAGTCTCAAAGCATTTAAAACATGCTTGAAGTATACCATCAGGTTTTGGATGTTTCACATTCTTACCAAACTCGTATGTGAGGGCTTTTTTTGAACATACTGGATAAACGTGAAATAATTTCGGCATAGATGGAGATATTTGTAAAACTTTAAAAGACATGGATTGGATTTGCGATTGTTCATGAATTGCAGGTAGGAACCATGAATTTAACTGAACAAGATATTATATACTCTCCTTCCATGGCTTTGTCCCATAACAATAAGTCACACTTTCTTTATATGGCGTCCCAAAACTAAAGTCAAATTTCCATTTTTGGTATATCTAACACACTTAATCAACTATAATACCCCTATTTTTTCCTATTCCTTTTTTCTACCCACCACCATTTTATATCCCACCCTCATTACCATTCCATGTGTAGAACTAGAAGGTCAAAACCGTCAAATGCCTTTTAGAAATTGCCTTAATATGTGTGGTGTCCATTTGTGACTTTATTTATGTGAAGAAGGGAGTCTTTAGAATTTGATGGTGCATTGTTCCACCTCTATGAATGAGTAATTTGTATACTGATTGAGGAACCAACTTCTAAGTTCCAACCATGTGCATGTTGTGTGCATGCGCTAGAATTAGGCACCTTGTCATTGAAATACAAAGGAAAGGGAGTGCCAATAAAACTTGAGTGCACTTTTGTCATGATCAATTTGGAAAGCCTACTAATCCAGATCACATAAGTAAATGTTGCATCTGTTGTCGATCTTTTATAAACAATTGCTTCCTTTTCATTAACCTTGCTCTCTAACGTGTTTCAATTTTATACACATTGTGTCTAGTTGTAGTATTATTCAAACGAGATTATATGTGTCTTTTCTTGCATATGAAGTGTATGCCTTGAACTCTATCAAGCCATTGCTTATGAAGTTTATGATGATTTCTGTTTTTATTAATTTTACTTCTCCATTTGATTGCAGTGACACATCAGTTGGTGTTGCAAATGATTCTTTCAACACCTTCTTCAGTGAAACTGGTTCAGGCAAACATGTTCCTAGAGCTGTGTTTGTTGACCTCGAGCCAACTGTTGTGGATGAAGTGCGAACTGGGACATATAGGCAACTGTTTCATCCAGAGCAACTTATTTCTGGTAAGGAGGATGCTGCCAACAACTTTGCCAGGGGACATTATACAGGTACCTTTTCTCATGCTGAAGCAAAAAAATGCAATACTTAGTTTTTATGTGAATGTTACAACTTATGTTCTTCTGACAACTTGTCATGCTTTGCAGTGGGGAAAGACATTGTTGATCTGTGCCTTGATAGAGTGAGAAAATTGGCCGACAATTGCACTGGTTTGCAAGGATTCTTGGTCTTTAATGCTGTTGGTGGTGGCACAGGCTCTGGTTTAGGATCCTTGCTTCTGGAGCGTTTGTCGGTAGATTATGGAAAGAAATCAAAACTTGGATTTACCATATATCCATCTCCTCAGGTAGTGTTAGCTTTTAAAGAACATGCTTTTACATGATTATTATTATTATTATTATTATTATTATTATTATTATTGTTATTATTATGTTT
Source organism: Cuscuta campestris (assembly GCA_900332095.2). Taxonomy (NCBI): domain Eukaryota; kingdom Viridiplantae; phylum Streptophyta; class Magnoliopsida; order Solanales; family Convolvulaceae; genus Cuscuta; species Cuscuta campestris. Next base: position 174,120 of record OOIL02002010.1, on the reverse strand, counting down.
TGGGAAATTGGATGAATAATTTGTATATAATAACCCTTGCCAACTGGTTGTGAAAAAAAATCTGAAATCCATATTAATTATTCCTTCCTTCCCAAAAAGCTTAACCTATTTGACTTTGTGGGTTAAGAGAAGTGTTGAAAAGTGATAAGTGTATGGTTAGAGTTCGTTTGGTTGAGAGAGATATCTTATGAGCAACATGATCATTACTAAAGTGAGTGGAAAGTGTTTTTTGGGATGTCCAAAAAGGGAAAGTGAGTCAAGTTTTTTGGGGCATAGGGAGTTAAAACAGTGTATGGAAAAGTACAAAAATTCAATTGAAAACAAAAATCAGTTTGGCCTTTTTAAAGAGGGATATGGAATTGAAAAGAATTTGAAATTATTGAAGGCTTGGATCCTTGGCGAAGGCTTTTTTTCTTTGGCATTTTCGAGGAATACTATAAATCTAGCAAGTTCTTTATCCCCTCAAATTTCAATTTATAGTCAGTTAACATTGGCCATATATTCTGAACATGCAGGTATCAACTGCTGTTGTTGAGCCATACAACAGTGTCTTATCCACACATTCCCTCCTAGAACACACAGATGTTGTTGTGCTTTTGGACAATGAAGCAATATATGACATATGCAGGCGATCCCTAGACATTGAGAGGCCAACTTACACAAACCTGAACCGTTTGATATCGCAAATCATCTCTTCATTGACAACATCTTTGAGGTTTGACGGAGCTATTAATGTTGACGTCACTGAGTTCCAGACCAACCTTGTACCTTATCCTCGTATCCATTTCATGCTTTCTTCTTACGCTCCTGTGATCTCATCTGCCAAAGCTTATCACGAACAGTTGTCTGTTCCTGAGATTACAAATGCTGTTTTTGAACCATCAAGCATGATGGCCAAGTGTGACCCAAGACACGGGAAATATATGGCTTGTTGTTTGATGTATCGTGGAGATGTTGTTCCAAAGGATGTCAATGCTGCTGTTGCTACCATTAAGACAAAAAGGACCGTTCAGTTTGTTGATTGGTAAGTTTTTCAATCCCCTGACATCTCTCTTGGAACTGTTAAAGTTTGAGAGTTAACTTTCATCTAGACGCAATTTGTTCCTTGACTATGAGTTGTGGACCCAATACATACATAGGTGCATGGGAACCAGAATTGAGTTCTAAAATTGGGTCAGAATTGAATGAATTGACAAAAGTTCTCTTCCTCTTTAGACCCAAAGACGAATGGAACATTAAATCAGGCTCAAATTACACTGTCAAGTATCAATTGTTGAATAAAAAATGGATCTTTATGGACTCTTTTCAGGTGCCCTACTGGTTTCAAGTGTGGGATCAACTATCAGCCCCCAACAGTGGTGCCCGGAGGTGATCTTGCACGGGTGCAGCGTGCAGTCTGCATGATAAGTAACAACACCGCCGTGGCTGAGGTCTTCTCCCGAATTGACCACAAATTTGACCTCATGTATAGCAAGCGCGCCTTTGTTCACTGGTATGTTGGTGAGGGTATGGAGGAGGGTGAATTCTCAGAAGCCAGAGAGGATCTAGCCGCCCTAGAGAAGGACTACGAGGAAGTTGGAGCTGAAGGCTGTGACGATGAAGAAGAGGATGGGGATGAATACTAAAATCAGCCCACAAAGTCGAAAACTGAGTGACCTGTGATTTGTTGGCTTGACAAAAATATATCTTTTCCCTTTTGTGCCCCATGTCACTATTCTTATGCATGTTGTCTTCTGTGTTCATGTGTTTTTCCAGTGGTGATTCTGCATTTGTCACGTCATTGTTTAATTCTATTCCATGAGCCATTACTATTGTTAATGTGTATTCTCTTTTCATTTGTTTCAAGAAAAGAAAATGTGTTGATGTAAATCAATCCTTTTGGAATAAATAGTCGTGTAATTTTTTATGAACCTTTTGTTGTCTATTTTTTCAAAATTGGTTCTTTAACAAAATGATATGATATGCCTTTCATGGACAAACTTCAAACGATTCTAGTATAATTTGATAATAATTGGTCTTATTGAATATTGAAAGATTCATATCTATAATAGAGATTATATGAGAGAGTTCTAATCATAGTAGAATAACTATTGTAACAATATAATAAGGAAAACAAAATGACAAGGGTAATTAAATATAAAATATATTCCTAATATCTCCCGCAAGCTGATTATTGGTAATAAGGAGTAGCTTGGAGCACGTGTACTAAAATTGAGTTGGCAGACACAATTTTGTGGGATAACCTCTAGAAGTAGAGAGTCAGATTTTCGTTGCATAACGAACGAGCTTGAAATTATGTTTGTTGAGTTTTTTTCTGGCGAGAGTGTTGATGATTAGAGCAAAGACGAGGAGTTTCTTTTTCTCCTTGTAGGTTGTTTTTTGCTTCTCTATCGCTTTACATGCTCTCGATATCTAGAAAAATCACAGACAAATGTAATTTTCCCGTTCTGCGCTCACACACATAATTTTTTGGAAGAGAGAAAAAGATAATGATTTTTTTGAGAGAAAGAGAGGGATAATGAACGACGACTGTTAGGCGCGCTCATCGAGATCGGTCGGTGGTGCCATACTGTCGGATGATCGACCGCCGTGAATATAGACCGACGGTGTACTCGGTCTTAAAGAAGAGTCTAGGTTTTTGAGAACCTTAGCTCCGATATCATAATACAATTTGATAATAATTGGTCTTATTTAATATTGAAAGATACATCCCTATTTATTGGAATTACAATTCTAATCATAATAGGAGAACAACTATGGTAACAATATAATAAACAAAACTCAATGATAAGGAAAGTAATTAAATATAACATTTATTTTCTATTATCTAATACTGTATATATTTCTAATAGACTCGATCAAAGACCATGTTGCTTGAAAAAATTTATTCTTACCTAATACTGTTAGAAAAACTGACCAACGCTAGAGGGGGGGTGAATAGCGTTTGATCGTAGAAATCGCAGGAATAAAAAATTAAGAACGTGAAACGTAAAGAGCGTAGAACGCGTAAAGGGAGCACACCAAGATTTATACTGGTTCACCACAACGTGTGACTAATCCAGTCTCCCGAGAGACTCTCTCGAGCTACACTACTTCCGTTAAGCTTACGGGTGCTTAACAAACCGTTACAACCTGAGAACTCGAGTCCCACGAGCCTCAACAACACTTGCTCGGAGATACCGCACTCCAAGACTTCAACCCGAAGGAAAATACCTTTCCTTCGTACAACCAAGGGAAACAAGCTTCCCTTAACGTGTATACAACACTAAAACACTCAAGAACAAGACTCTCCTTAAGAGTGGATATGAGTAAACTAAGAACGCTCAAGAACACAACACAAGC
>OOIL02002010.1:121702-164320 GCA_900332095.2 Cuscuta campestris | reverse complement strand
ACCAACAGCGCTGTTGGGCTGGTTTAGCCAGACCCATGGTTGGTTTAGTCAGCCGTTAGCCGATGTTAAAAACGCAAGTTCTCCAAAATAAAAACCAAGTTGAGAAAACATTTGTTTATTGCATTTTGCTAAGAAATCAAGTAAAACATCTTGAAAACCACGTCATTTAGTTGAAAACCACGGCTAACCAAGTTCGCGCCGTTTCGCATGGTTTTCACTAAACGACAAAAAACGGAGAGTGGTTTTTGAGGCGTTTTTGTTGGAGAACTATTTAAATATGCCCAGAAGTAAAAACCAGTCATAAAAAGTTGAAAGCCACTTGGTTGGTTTGGACGCCAAAAACCAATGCCGAAAACCGAAAGCCGAACGCTGGTTTCTGAAAACCGAACGCCGGATGGCTTGGTTTTTGGCTTGGATGAACTCCAAGTGTTTTGACCCAAGTTTAAACTTAAGAAAAGTATTTTTGAACATGTAAAAGAGATTTTTATGAATTAAGCCTAGAGAGCCAAGATTTGGAATTTTGTGCTGGTCTTGATCACATTAAGACCGACTCAATACAATTCTAGTTCTTCGTTCTTGATTCTGGGTTCTTGGTTCTCAATTCATCATGCCATGTTCCTTCGCCTTAGTTTTTGCTCACTTTAGCTTCGATATGTCGCGGCGGTTTGGCATTATCAAAACCTGTCATAAACGAACACAGTTTAGTACGACGTAGGCGTAAACCCGTGTTTCAACAAATACTCCCACAAGTTCCAAATTAACTTGCAATTGATTTTCATATTCATATCAATTGGATTTGAGTAACATATACCCCTTTGTTCTAAAATTTCATATTTTTTATGTTGTGCAAAAATATTTTATTTGATAAATTTTATGTTTTTCACAAACTTTTCACTATTTCTTCTAGAAATAGAATAACAATTAACTTGTTAAATCATAAAGAGTAATGCACACAAGAATAAATACATTTATATATTATGAATAATAACTTTAAGAAAAGCAGAAGTCCATCCAAAATTATTGAATCACACACTAACTTAATAATAATATATGCATTGTGTCGGCAGTACAAAATTAATTATTTTCATTGTTTGCTACAATATTTGCACGGCAGCCTTTATTTCTTATTAGAATAATATATAAAAGTAAATAAAAACAATGAAGATAATGATGATCAAAGATGAGACTTAATTAGGAGGGGGCTGTTCCATAAAATATATTTTGCCAGCAGCATAAACAGGACTCGAACTAAGTTCAATCATCTCAGGAACATCGGGCAGATCTTTCCCAGGAGGATTTTCTACCCACAGTGAGAATCTCACGAGCCACATCCCCTATAATGAGAAGCAATTTGTACCTTTTTGAGACGGAATCGAACCCCAATGCAAATGTGGTAGAGGTTGTGAATCGGATCCTCATTGGAGGCAGACCTCTCTTCTCCCCGGTGGAGAGGTTGTAAATCGCGAGTCTACTTCCACTTCGCAAGCATATGAGGCCGTTCACGATGTTAGAGCAAGACGGTGATTTGCAGGAACCGGCGAATTTCTGGGAATAAGTTTCTGATCTGTTGCCAAAACCCCTTTACCGTAACCCAAGAGCAGAATGTAGGAGGCTTCGGGACGAGCCTGGAAGTGGGAGAGATGAGCCTCTGCAAATTGGGGATCGCGAATCAGACGCATCCAATCTCTACAGACGGATGAGAGATCTGGCCGGGAGCCTTTTCAGAACTTCACAGATCAAGTCTTTCGGGAGAATCTCGAAAGGGGAAACTGTCGTTATTGAACGGTTGCGGCCGCCGGTGTTGATTCGCTTCCTTCTTGCCATTGCCATGGTGGAGCTTTGAAGATCTGAAACCACCAACCCTAGACCTGGAAACAGGAATGAGGCTGTAAAGTTGTTTTGTTACTCCCGGCAGAGGTATATTGTTCTGAGGAAAAATCGAGTTTACAAACTTAATTAGAGTTCTTTTTCTTTCTTTCTTTTTTTTTAAAGTTTATTTACACATACTAATGAATTGTACTTTATTTAACTAAACATTTTCTTCTCATACACTATTCTCATAATTAAATTATATTCATTTCGTTTACTTATTTTCACAACTTATTTAATAATATACTCCGTAATACTCTCTCCATCCAAGTTAAAATTTCTCATTTTGACTTGATAGAGGTTTTTATGTAAAGTAAAAAAGAAAAGGAGTTGTGTACTTAGTCATTCTTAGGTCTGTTTTTAGAAAACAAAACAAATGAATAAAGTGCATAGTACTCAACAATGGCAAACTACAAAAGTTGAAGTTTGTTCTCAATTCAATCATTATAGATATTGTTCATGTCCATATTACTCATAGGGATGATTCACATCAACAAAAGCTAAGAACATATCCTTCAAACACACAATTTAAAAAAATTAAAAGAGAAGGGAAAAAGTGCCACACATATTTTCTATAAATAATGCTTCCAAAAATAGCAACATGTGCTTAGTCTTTTTGTTCTTCTTCCGGTTTCCTTTTCTTCATCTTCTCCCTTTTCTTTAAAAGGGCGCTTCTATAGTGCACCTTGGGTGCATTTCATTTTTGTAAACCTTCTCGCATAAAAAAAAATTTAAAATTTTTTTATTTAGAAAAAATAAATGCTTATTTAAATAACAAGAATGTTCATATGTAGGTCCATGATGGACCTTAGGTTCACCATAAAATTTGCCTTTCTTTAAAAACTATAACTTTTTTTCTACCATATGTCCCTGCATACAAAAAATGGTGGTGAAAAAACTCAACAAAATAAAAAAAGAAAACATAGACTGAGCAATAATGAAAGACAAACTAAAATATCGTTGATGCAATCATATTGGTAGCAAAGCCTAATGCAATGGGCAAGATTACAATTTAGAAGACTATTATAAATAAAATTGCAGCTGATTTCATGTACCTAAGTCAACAATACACCATTGGATTGAAAGAGGTTTGTTTAGAAATCACACAAATGCGTTAGGAAATATTGATGTGAATGTTTTTTTTGTTGTTTCCTTTTGGAATTGACAGGCAAGGCAATGAGGTTCTTTCTCTCAGTAGCTACTTATAAAATGGGTGTATTTGAGTAGTGGTGTGTGTGGGTTCACTAGACAGAGAGAAAACAAAGGGAGAGAGGAGAAACTAATAAGGTTACTACACAAGATATCACCGAGGTTGTATGAGTGAGTGTAAGGAGTAAATGGTATTTAGTTACTCAGGAAAAAATACATTCGGGTGTAGGGTGTGGAGAAGAGTTTTTTGTATATCGTTCTGAAATAGTGAAGATATAATTTTTCTCTCAAAATATTTTTCTTGTACTGTGTGTGTAGGTTTATTTTTCACGTTCTTGATATTTTGGAGTCTTACACGCTTAAAACCCCAACAATGCAATTAAACCTTTATTAACTGTTTGAAACAAGCATGCAAGGCTTCATTTTTGTTACAAACAACTAGAACCCTCAAGTATCCCCTCTAACCCTAGATTTAAGACCTCTTATAATGTTGTTCATGTTGATGAAAAATGATCTTTCATGTCCAAGACAACTAGAGGGTTTATTTAGGATTAGAGGAGGATGATCTTTGTAAAACCTGTAAATCTAAGAGGTTTATAAATAAGGTGATGTTCTTGGGGGTCGTAGCAAGACCCATTCTTTCCCAAGAAGGGCAGGTACTATGGGATGAGAAATTCGAAATCTTTCCATTAAAAAAATCGTTTCTCCCAAAAGAAAGAGGAAAAACAGGGCTGCAGTGGTGCTGGAGATTAGTAAGTAGGAATTACAGAATACTGAACCTTGTAATCATAACATCATTGAAGTGTACATACTCAACTTCTACCCAATGATTATTGCAGTTTAGACTTGCCCATTATTGTGTACTATGAATGCATTTGACACTTACAAATCAAGTGTATTTCCAATAACAGACAACAATCAGAAAATACATTAGAGGCACATATCACAGTGAAAATGGAGAAGGAGACGAAGATATACTCCGTAGATGTGAAAATTCAAAGCTGGGTTGGTGGATTAGGAGATAGAGTGATAGGGAGTAGATAATCAAAGTGGGGTGGAGGTTAGGGTATGTTGGGTGATCTAATAGAATAAATGAAAGTGGAAATGAAGAGGGGTAAAAGGGTGATTGTAAGAGTTTTTTATTTCCAAATAATGAAACGCAAAGAAACAAGTTGGACGGTCCAAAAAGAAAGTGAGAAAAAAGATATGGGACGGAGGAATATACTCATATTACCTCTTGATTTATTGAATTTTTATATATTTTAAATTATATAATTTTATTTTTAAATTTTACACCTATAATTAAAATTTAGACATGCAATATTAGAAACGAGAAAAAAATATTAGAGAACAAGAGAATATACAATTTCTAATAACTTTTCTATGGAGAACACATTACTCTTTCATACATTTACAAAGTACTTCATATTTTTTATCAAACCCTCTAATTATGAATATTCTCAAACATTCACGTTATTTACTCTTTGTTCGATCTATAATTAATTTCTACGTTTAACTTCACACCATTTTCAATAAAAATGAAACATGTGTGGTTGTGATTTGTATAGAAGAAATAGAATTGATATGAACCTCATACGGAGTATATGTTTCCTTGAAAGGAAAAAGGAATACTATTCGTTTCCTCATACGGAGGATAAATATATATACACACACACACACACGCCTAAGCAGACTCAAACTGTACAAAGAAAATGTTTTCTTTCGACAAGTTTAGATTTTTTGCCCAAATGTCACCGTGGGACCTCCCTTACAAAAGCCACACCACTGCCACCACGGGCAGGCGACAACAGCTGCTTGTCTTGGTCTCCATCTTCGCTCTCTTGTTCTTGGGGTGTTGCACTAGATACAGAGCCGCTCCCATCTTCGTCTGGTGTATGGTATGTATAATAAAAGAGCAAAACGAAATGTGGTTAGTTTTTACTCACCCAAAGCAAATATATATGGTGGCACAAGTTAGATGTCCAGTTTTCTTCTGGAATAGAGAGGCACAGATAATAACCTGCGTATATGTGGTACTCCGGGAGCTGTTTAACGGTTGTTACTTGAAGGCTTTCAGGAAGAAGACAATTGCACAAAGAACCTGAGATTTTAAACAGAAGAACATTTTGGATTTCTACATTACAAATACAATAAAAACCAAATATGACCCTTGGTTTTAAGTTTTTGGATTGCCCAAACTTTTAAAAAGAACTATCAACTTTTCGCGTTCTGTATATGGAGACACCTAAAACACGAACACGATAAATATGTGGAAAAATTGTAAATAGCTCTCTTAATTAAATACGGTTATTGTTGTTTCAAAAAAAAAAATACAGTTATTGTGTTAGTGAATAATTTGATATGACAGGTATTATTTTGGCTTAAAAGATGGTCAAAGTATAGTTGACTTATAAATTAGGTGTAAAAATTAAACCACAAACATCATAGTTTACAAATAATATGATTAGATTATACAAATAAAGTTTTACATATAACGAGACCTTTTGTGTGGCGCGTGAATATGCAACATTGTCAAAAATGCATATTCGGCAGAACTATTCACCAAAAATTCATTGACATGCATGATACATGTATGAAACACGAAAAGACAATCAGGTAAGTAGTGATTGAACCAAAACTCTGTTATATACCTAATCATTGTGTGGTTTTGCTTGTGTGTACATGTCTAAAGCTAACCATCACTTTTTTTTCTTAAAAATTAGTTTAGGGGCTAAATAGGATGTCTGAAAAGATCAGGGTGAACCAGAGGGTACATGGCCATGAAAATCAAAGTGAAAAGTATTAGGAGGGACATGACAATGTTGCGAACCTAGTAATCCCTGCCTAGGCATTAGCCTCTGTTTGGGTGGCTAGAGATTTTTCCCGATTAGGGCCCACACAATTCCACTCAGACCCATCCTAACCAAAATTAATCCCCGACCAGCAAATCAGGTTCTAGGCTCCATTTTTCTCCCAGAGAGTTCCTAATGATTTTTTTACAACATTGCGACACAATTATTGGATTTCTCCCAAATTGTTTCTATTAGGATAATAGAAGTATTAGGAAATCTTAGTATTAGTTTCCATTTTATATCGTTATCATATTTACTTTTCATACTTTATTTCCTATTCCTACTTTAGTTAGGAATCCCTGTGTATTCCCTTTTTTATAAGGGTGGAACCTTCATTGCTCAATAAGACCAGTTATTATCAAATTGTATCATTCTCCACATCAAGATGAACAAAAAATGGGAAGTGTGTGGAGAGAAAAATAAGAAGAGATGAATATCATTACCAAGGCTGGCGAGCCGATTCACCCATCCAGGAATCCTTTTCCCTGTCAACCTGTGAGATATATCATCTGTGAAATGGTTGCAATTCTTGGAAATGAGGTGATACGTGTCTCCGTGATACTCAGAAGCCATACTCTCTATGAAAGTTCTGAATTCTGACAAAGGCATATTGATACGACCCATTGGGATTGAACATCTGAATATAAAACCGGGACAGCTCTTAGGTTCTACTTCAAACACTCCGCTAAAGGGGAAGTCATGTGCCCCAAAACCATATTCCCTTCCATGAACTGAATGTTTTTGCAATTTTCCACATGCAAAAGATAAACTCTTAATGAGTAAAAGCCTAATCATACAATATGTCTAAACTTGCATGAAGAACATAGGTACAGAAATGAAAACAATCAGTTCCGAAATCGAAATCCAGCTCCATAATTTACTAGAAAAGCAAAACAAAGACAGGGAAAAACAGTGCCCTGCTCCTAAAACCCCCAGGGAATTGTTACACATAAGAACCAATCCATCCAATGACTGAAAACTGGGTAAATTTGGATTATCCGATTGGGAATTACTGATTGCGCATAAACCTATGGAAACTACAAACCTATGTTCATTGTGTTATGAAGAGCTGTCAGAAGTCAGTAGATGCCACAAATGGTACGGGAAGGACAACAACAACAACCTACCCAGCAGAGCCCCACAAGTGAGGTCGGGTAGTGTAGGTGTATGTAGGCCTTACCCCTACGGACCAGAGATGGTAGGGATAGTGTCTTCATTAAAATGATGATTAGTACTAGAGTTGAAATGAGAGATTCATCTATGATAGGGTAGATTTCGAAAAGAAAATGAGAAAATTCAGTTATAAACAGTTTATATGACTCCAGTCTAAACAACAGTCTTCGCCTATGAACCAATGGGTCTGAAAATGAATTTTGTTCCCTCAAAAAACAATAATGCACATTTCCATCATGTGAACTCAAAAAACATTTCACCCACACCCAATGTTTTATGTGAAATGAATAGGCAATAAGTATATTCAATCAAGAATGATTTTTTCAAAGCTAGATTTTCATAGATGTGCATTGATATTAAACTATCTAAGATTCATTTATGTGCTGGTGGAACAGCTGGACTGCTAACGGAAAACACAATTATACAAAGTACATCTTACGTGGGTTTAAGGAGCCTCTCAACTAATCTAAATCACGCCCTTCCTTCTTTTCATTATTGGAACCTTTTAATTCTATCAAATTCGTAAGCAGCATTTCATCGTCTCAACATCTGTAAGGCTTTGTTTGGATGGAGGGTTTTGGAGGTCTTAATATCTATGTTGACATGTACTAGTATTTGAGATTTCTAAGATTGAAAGATTAACCTCGTATTTTATTGCATAACTTTTCAATAACTTCAGTTCTTGTTTTTAGAAGCATTCTATTTATCAAGATATAATCTGATCCCCCCAAACCACTCCATCCAAACTAACCCTAAAGGTATGGTATAAAAAAACCATCAAAGGATCCTGGTATCTAGGCAACCTAAGATTCGTATTATTCATACGCTTTTAGGTCACAAGATCGAGTTCATCTATTGACACTCGGAGAATGCACTATAGAAGAATGGCTAAAGAAATATTCAAAGACAAAAAAACAAGATATGTAACTCGGATGATGCCCTCGGTATGGGTTTGCAAAGTTAAATTTAAACAATAATGAAAAAAAGGAGATCACTCACTACTTCCTACTTAAACCTCCGAGCATTCACGAACAAATCAAGAATCAATTAGTAAAGCACCCAAACACAAAACCTTCACCAATAGTTTCTCTTGAATATTCCCGGGGAAATGATGTCAGGTCACAAGGCTAAGCAATGTGGCAAAATGAAGATAAGTCCTAAACCCAATCCATAAACTAAAGAAGAAAAATACACTCAATCAACATCGTCTCCATACAAGCAAACTAAAATCCAAGAATTGTGGGTCGTGAGATTCAGACCTAGATCTAAAATTCATCCGACATACTCTTCAAAACACATTTCCAACAAAAACCCAAAACGCAGATCAGAACAAAGAGGCCAGAAATGATGAAGAAATTGAAGGCGAAAAACAGGCGATTCTTGATGTGCTGACCTTCAATGCCAGAATGAAAGATGCCCAATCCGAACCAAACGGTGTAGTGATTGATGGGGGTGAGATCATACACATTCAATGTGACTTGCGACTCGCAGCTGCCATTGTTGGCTGAAACATTGGAAGAAGAATTCGAGGAGTTCTCTTCGCCCATTTGATGGCTTCTTCTTCCACAAGTAATAATTTAACAACAAATAAGGAAAGCTTTCCTCTTTTCTTCTCAGGTTAGTTACGCCAATAAGATTTCCTTTCTGCAGCCATTTCTTTCCTCTTTGCCCCTTTAATTCAGGGATCCCATTGGAATATGGAATATCGTCGAAATACGAAAATAAATGGTGGGCTAAATTTATTCTTTTTACCAATCAGAATTAGAAAATATTCCGTAATAACTCAAAATATCATAAATGATTGATCTATTAAAAAAACTACATTGTGATATTGTGTAAAATAATCCCACATTTGTAAATAATTATACACTATCGAAATTTTGAATTATTTTATAGAATATTGACATAGAAAACTATTTTTCGTAGATCAGTTTAAAAGATAATATTTTTTGAGATGTCTTCATCATGTTTCATTACATAAAATGGACAATTTTAAATTTTAAAGTACATCTACATCTAATTTTACATTAGTCAAAAGAGATATGTGACACATCCTTTGAAGCTTGTTCTCATCGTCTAATCTCATTAAATTTAATTTATCTCATCTCATATGGTCATCTCTGATAATTCTAATCTGATTTTTAATAAAAATAAGTATTACATATGTCTCAAATTAAATTGTATATTTACTATTTACAAGGTCAAATTTCATTCTCCTTCTTTCTCTATTTTTCTTAGTAACTTGATAAGCACTGTAGTCATGTCATCACAAGAATTGTAGATCTTTTGATCTAGTTTTTACATATGTAATTTTTATTTTTTAATTCTACACAATTTTGCATTTAAAATAATTTAAAATTAACTTGAGTCAAACATCGTAAACCAAAATAGACGATTTAAATTGTGACAGGGCGAGTAATGAATAATAGGAACTTGAATAATTGTTATTCACCATATAACAATATAACATTTGTTTATACTTTTGTCAACCTAATGGCGCACAAAGATTCAACATCCCCACCTTCATTAAGACTTGAACTTAGGCGAACTTCTTCATTAATCTTGAAGAGTATGTTTCCTATCACTCAAGTCACTATCACTCAAGCTTGGGGAGAACAACTTCAAGCATGCGTCTTAGTTAGATATGGTGCATGAAAGTATGGAGTCTAACATTTGACTTGGTTTTTGGTTTTGTTATAAAATGTCTTAGAGCATCACTAGTCATTCTCCTCATTTTCTCCCTCACATCATTTTCTTTTTATCTTTATTGTCTCTCCCGAAGCATTTTATTCTCCTCTCAACCACACACCCCTCTCATTCACCTACCTTCTCTAACCATTTTCTCACACATGAGTTATTCGACTCTCTATTCCTCTTTGTTAGTGATACTCTTAAGGGCATTGATTAAGTATTATGGAGTACTCTCTAAACTTTTTACATGTGCTTTAGTTACGTTATTTTATATGTGCATATGGTGTTAGCTTTGGTTTGCTAAATCTTGGTTTTGATATTAACAAACAATATGATCTAGCTAACATTTGTTTGAGAGTTTCAGTTACAACAAATATCCATTAAGAATTGATTTTTAAGAACAAAATTCAAATACTAAACTAGCGTAAAATATATAGGTAAAATTAAATGTAAGAATATTATTTTATATGTCTAACCTCACAAGCTCATAATACACTCGCAAAATATGCTTAAAACCATCAAATAATTTTGGCTATTTTAAGAACCTCACTCTCCTGATTTTTATACACACACTTTGAGCTTGCATTTCTAGTTATAAACTCTCATATTCATAAGTTTATATTGTATATTTGAGAGAGTATAATTTTCTTCTACACCAGTTAAGTTTTGTTCTGCATTTTTATATTCAAGCCGTTGTGTAAAACCTTTGTTTGTGTTCTTTAAACACATCTTTAAACGGCCGAGAATAGCCGTTAAATTCTCACGTTGTAATGGTCGAGGATAGCCGTATAAATCTTTGGGTAGAGGCTTAAGGATAGCCTTTGAAATCCTTAGGGGGGCGGTAGAACATAGCCGTTAAATCTTCATTGTAAGTGGTTCAATATACCCGTTGTGAAATCTCGGAGTGAATTCTATTGGCAAGAGTTATTTGTCAAACTAGTGTGGTGCTTTGACGGAGTTCAAGAGACCAAAAATCCTTAAGGAGGAGCCTTAAGGTACTGGAGTAAGGATTTCCCGAACCAGTATAAAATCGGTGTGTCTTTTACTTTACGTTTTTATTTTTGCGTTTTATATATCGTTTCCGCATTTGCAAATACCGTTTTTATTAAACTCCGAANTTCAAATGCCTTATTCCCCCCCCCCCTCCCCCTCTAAGGCGTGGGCACAATGACTAACACACACACACACACACATATATATATAAACAAAAAAAAACAAATATATATATATATATATATATATATAGACACACACACACACACATATAATATATATATATATATATATATATTAATTTAAAATTTTATTTGACATATTTAATTATTATTTAATTAAAGCGTCAAAATGTAATTTTCCAAATATATACACACATATTGCACGGTATATATACTCTCTCCATATCTTAATGATTTATGCCTTATGCAAAATGAAGTATATTCTCAAAATTTTTTATTTCATTTTATTTAATGATTGGTATAAAAATATAGAATAAAATTTGCATAATTAAAAGGTACATAAAAAATCTACAAAACAAGAGGTGACAAGAATATTTTTTTCAACAAATAATCAATTAAAATATACAAATAAGCAAAAGTTTTCGTAATTTTTGGAATAGTGAAAATTGTACATCAATTTGAGACAGTGAGTATAATAAAATTTCATTTTACATTATTCTAATTTAATATTTTTTTGTTTGTTCATATTATTATATGTGTGTGGCTTTCTAGATAATCATAACGTTGCAATGATATTAATTCAAAAGTATTGCTATAAATAATAAACGGTATCTAGCAACGCATTATCACTATCCAAATTATAAGCACTAAGTTCATTACAACAATATCTCTAATGACACATTAGATTTGTGTAACTCTCATCTCTTAATCACAAAGGCCTTAATATAACTAAAAGTATGAGAATTATCACCTTGCTAGAGTCAAATTGGTTTACGTATTCTTAGACTGGCTTGCGAAATTCAAATAATATTAATATTATATATTAATTTATCTAGATATGATCATGCATTTTTACAATCATATCAATCAATGGTCTTGAAGACATACAATATAATAGTTAGGATAACTTATTCTTACGTTATCCACCTGATTATACTATATAAGATTAACTGCATATCTAAAGTAAAATCTTTATCAGATTACATTTATAATGAATTAAAATATGTAGGTCAACATATTGAAGATCATAATACTTTCAAAGCAAAGAATAGTTTAGCACTGCCCGAATGAGAACATTACTAATACATTGAAACAATAACTATATAGAATACTCATGATGGGTCATTCCAATAACATATTTCAAATATGTACTTATGTCTAGATTAATATATCTTGATACTCATGGCCAATGAGACACAATTGTTTTGTTTCATACATATTAGTCTTAGTATATTATAACATCTGAATTATCACAATATTCAAATAAGGATATTTTAGACATGACGTAACATCTTCATTTTCAAAGTGTCATAGTTGTAATCTATACTACCAAAGCATTAAGCCATAAACTAAAACTATGTTAAGATACACGAGATGTACAAATATTGTAAAGTCTATTATTCATGACGAACATAACAAATAATTATCATGCGATTGGTCACCTAGAACATAATTAAAGTTTAAACATGTAACTTAAATTGAGACGAAAAAGTTTTTTTTGGGAGAAGGATGGTTTCACCGATGGAACACACAAATTTTTTAATCTATAATAATAGGGTGCGAACAACAATACAATGATACACAACAGAAACAATGAAACACAACAAATGAAGATGTCGCACAATTAAATTGTCAAATTTGTTATTACAGTAATTTTAATAGCCATAATTCACCAAGTGCATATATAACACCAAAAAAGAGGGTGTGCCCAGAACTGCCAAAATTCCCACACAATAAGATACTCCATAGATTCAAACACAGAAAGATTTTCAGATAACAAACGGAGACAGAAGATTTTCAGATCACAAATGGAGACATTCCGCCGCCTTCCCTTCCAAGTGCAATACATCACCAGGCTCAATATATTATGCAGACACACCATACCATAATGAAGGATATATAGAGAGAGATATATATATATATACACGTAGACGAGATTTCGACATGTTGGCCCTGGCAACAACATTTATAAATTGTAACGAATTTCTTCACCAGAAGGAAATTGGCATAACTTTGTATCCACGCATATGAACACAAACCGGGAGATGGATAGATCTTCAATGGGAATTCGAAAGGAGAAAACAAAAGGAAACTGAAGAGGATTATCACAGGGAGGAGGACAATGGACTTACTTACAGTGATTTACTGACCGTTTTCCTTATATATCAGAAAACAAAATGTAGGGATGGCAAAAGAAAAGGGAGAGAGATGGAATGAAGAAGGCGAGATTGGTGAGAGTTGAGATGGTACGAGGATGTTCTGGACTAGATGCTTCCGGATGGGAGAGGACCCACAGTCCTGAAACTGTTGGCGAATTTCGGCCTCCACTCGGTCCTCCCCTTGACAATTTCAGCACCACCCTCGAGGCGGAGCAAATGTTGGCACTCAACAGATCCAGAGTGAGCCAGATCCCCAACATTATTGCCCATAACCGAGGTGAGAGATTGGACGACACTGTCCCTCCTGCACTCCCTCCTGTACTCTAAAGTCATGGCTGCTAACTCATGACTCTCCATGATGGGCAAGGGGGCGCTCTGCAACAAGTCAAAGTACGCCATAAGAATAAGCATATCACAACATATAACCAACCTGATTATTGGTTCAAACACTCGTGTGTCTATGGAATTGAAAGCATCGAGAATGGTTTAGCTTAATGGATGAACCTGATTCCTTTTGGTTCATATGGGTTTATAATTCTACTCCCCAAACAGATGTACATATTAAAAGAAAGGAAAAAAAAGAAGACAACCAGCAACATGCCTAACAGAAACTCAAAAGCAAAAAGAAAATTAAATTCTATATAAACCTGGCCAGTCAACTGTGTTTTGGACAAACACGACCTCCCAATTTATGTTTAAATATAAATGCGAACTCCCCATTTATGTTTGAGTCATACTCCTTATCTGATCAGTGCTTGGAAACATAGAGGATCCAATCTATCATGTGATCACCAGAAATACCTTTGATATACTCCATATATAGTTATTCACTACTCTTAGTCTATGTTTGGTTCATGGAATTTGAAACACGAAGGAAAAGAAAATGAGAAAATGAGATGAAAAATAATCTTTCTTGTTTGGTTAGAGAGGAAAAGACATGAAAAGTGAAAGGAAAAGAAAATGCGAAGACAAAAATGAATTAAGAAGAGGGAAAACAAAATTTCTCCCATTTTGGTGAGGAAAATGAGAGAAAACTGTTCTCTTCTTTTCCTTCCTAACTCTTTGAACCAAACATAATGTTAGAAAATTTAAATTCATAGAGAAATCTCACTAAATTCATCACTCAAACCACATGTCTAGTAATGTCAAACTATACGAACTCCAGCATCATAAACTTCTAGTCAGTTCTAACATAATAATCTGCACAGCAGCATGAACAAAAGGCAGCTCTAAGAAAGGCATATCTTCGAAGGAAGTGATTGAGAAAGATGAGATAGTCTCTACCTCAAGAATCCAGCCAATGTACTTAACATTGTTGACATGCTGATTCACATCTAAATCATTCCACCTTGGCTGCAAATTTAAATATATAACACAAAATTAGCACTGAAGGAAATGAGCAAAATATAATGCCACCAAAAATTTATGAATACTGACAGTTAATCCACTGCGAATGTAATCTGCTGTCTCATCATTGAGCTTCGGCAGCTTCCTGCTGTCCTCATCAATAATGGGTGGTGTATCAACAAAATGGCTTCCAATTTCAGCTCGAACCTCATCTGGCATTTTCGCTAATCTCCTTGTCTCTTTATTCATCATCACCCACAGGCTGAAATCAATTAAATGAAAATAAATACACACACACAAAGAGATACAAGATTATAAAAAACGGTCAGATCTTTCTAAATCTAATTTAACTCATGTTTTCAGCTATCCATGACGTTAAATATTATATTATCTCTTTCTGTAAAAAATGGAAAAAAAGGCAATAATGGGAAGTTTTCCAAAACCGGTGTCTATAAAAAGTAAATCCTCAGCCGCATTGCACAATACAAAATAATGAAAATACCATAACTTGCTGAACAAGCACAAGGTTATGGCTGCACCTTGCATAGTCACATGCCATAACAGGAAGGGAGAATATTCCAATTTCCAAATACCTATGAAGCACAGGTACGTGTGCGGCGACCGGTGCGGGTGCATGACCGGTGCGGGGGTGCGGAAATTTTCAAAAAAAAAATAGGGTGCGGGTGCAGCAAATTTATTTATACATTTTTTATTTGTATTATTCATTTCATTGTACAATACATGTATTTAATTGAAGCTGAACCAGACGAAGACATTTCCTCCACTAAATTGCATGCCAATTACAAATAACCCACACTTAATTCAATTAATCACACAATAACCAAGGAACCTACAAATTAAAATAGCCAAAACAGCCTACAAATAACCCTCAATAGCCTTGCTCGGTCGCTGCCCTCTCATATCCAAAAAAATTAAACTAATGACGCAGTTACAAATTCATACAAGGAGAGCACGCACCATTTCATACAAGAAGTTGGAAGAGGAAAGGGAGAGACTTAGACAAGGAGAATGAACGAGAGAGAGGTTGAGAGACACGAAGTATACAGATGAGAGGGGAATCAGAGGAGAGAAGATGATAACTGAAGAATGACGCCGGTCGCCGGTGAGGACGGCGCTAGAGAGCATGACCCGACGACGTTGATCAATCAGCAACGAAACCGAGACTTCGGAGCTTGGGAGGCAGCAGAGTCTCTCCCTCACTCTCCTTATCGATCGCACGAACTAGGTCTGATTCCCCAATTCATTTAATTTATTTAAGAAGTCTCATTTATTTAAAAACTGCCCCTCCCTAAAATAAAGAAATAACACAGCCACACCCACCACGCACTCGTGCCACACCCACCACGCACCCGTGCCACACCCAGCTGCACCCGCACCCGCACCCGCACGGTGCTTAGTGCGCCTGTTTTGTAAATTGTAAAGCACCCGTGCTTCATAGCCAAATATACATAGCACAACTACAAAAGAACACCCATTCTCTAACATCTGAAGGAAACACATGACCAAATAATCCTGCTATAGAACCCCAAATTCCCAAGTAGATAGGAAATTGACGCTTGGTTTAATTGAGGTGAGTCCTACCAAAGAACAGTCCCTTACCTGGAAGCTCGCATTAATATGTCTCCTGTGCTGCAATCACGAATAAGCCAATCACGCCGCATACCATTCTTCCCTGATGCAGCTACCCACGTATCTACTTGAACGACATCACCCCTGTGAAAGAGAAATATAGCTAAGATAATAATAAGAAACGGAAGATGCCTATTCAAAACGTACTAATAAAACTGTACAAGGTTGCTAAATAGAATATCAATAAGGAATTGTGAAACACCGAAACACACCATTTATGGAAATAAGATACAAAAAAAAACACCACTAACCAGGTAGGATAACGATCCACCAAAACTTGCATTCTACTTACAACCCATATTAAATTCTTTTTGCACATTTCTGGAGTTGAACCAAACCCATTACCCAAGAGTCCTGCACTCTTAACATGATTCAGGGCAGTTTCCTGCAGAAGCAGTCACACCTGATGAGGAACAGTTCAAGTCACTAATAAATTGTACTTCTACACTGCTATAAATGCATTCAGCATACCTGCAAGTGATTCATCATTGTTTCTATAGACGCAGTCTTGTCAGCTCCTATTTCATAGGACCTGATACTGAAATTTTGACGAAAAACCAATCCCTCTTCCACAATCCTCCCCCAGCTAAAAGAATCAATAAGCTCATTAGAGCGTTTTGGTTTCCAGTCAAGCATCATCCATTGCTTCTCAGCAGCCAAGAAAATAGTTGTGATGGCAGCAAGGAGCATGCTCCAGTCGGGCAGCTGATTGATAAATGTCCTTGGGTGAGAAGAAGATGTCAATTCATCATCAGTTCTGGGGCCTTCCACTACGCCTACCTTGAACCCATTAACCTTGGGAGGAGCTTGTGCACTGGCCTTTACTTGCAAATTTCGAGAAGCAGATGATTTTGACTTCATGCCCCGTGCATTGAGGCTGGCCGGTGCAGTTCCTCCCAACTTACCAGATGTTTGGGCACCAGACTCATTAGGCAGATTGCCAAGAGGAAAAAATGCAGCAGCAGCAGCAGCAGCAACCATGATGGTATTACAGCAGCTCAATACTTGGTGTAATATTAACAAAATTCAATGTTGGTCCAGACTAATCTCCCAGCTTAGTAAACAAATGGATCAAGTTAAAAAATCACCAAAATGCATGGAAGAGTGAGATTTTCTACCTGCATAGAAAGTTTAGGAAACATAAAACATGATCAAGCATCAAGGGCTTTCTATTACCAGAAAAGAAATTTTATGAGAAATAGTGTGTGGTATTACAGAGATAGGATGAAAGGTAAATCTAAGTGAAATATGCAGTATTCAAGAACAAAAATTATTTCAAATGTAGGTGCCTTTCTCACAAAATTATTTAAATAAATACTCCCTCCGTCTCAAAAAGATTTAATTCAACTTATTAAAAAATTGGTTAAAAAAAAATTAAATTTATAGATATAAAAACAAATAAAAAGTTCTACAAAATAAGAAGTGAGAAGAATATATTATTATGTTATCAAATGAGTTATGAAAATGGACAAAGAAAGAGGCCAAAATTTGAAGTTGTGAGTTGTGAGTTGTGAATTGTAGGCACGATATTCTTTATGGAACCTAGAGAGTATTCTAATAACCCTTCCCCACACACACACAAAAAGTTACCAAATAGGAATAGAAACTAAAGCACTTTTATCATACAAGAATATAATTAGAATTCCTACTACAAAAAAATAAAAAGAGAAAAAGAATAGTCAAACGGAAACATTTTCTCCAATTTTAAGACTCTAATATGTATAATGCACTCCATCCGTACGAAAAACAACTTGTGTTAATACTTGCTTTTTCCCAAAAAGAATCTTACTTCAACAAAATAATAATAATTCCTATCATGTTTATGGTTTTTAAAAAAGATTGTGAAATAAGTTCAAAGTGCTAAATTTAGTTAAAGCATCAAATTGCTTTAAATTTGCATCTATATTTTATGGTTTTAGTTGTGCTTTACTAGAAGTTCATAAAAAATTCTACTTAGTCAAAATAACCATTTTTATGGGAGAAGGGAATACGGAGTAATTCTCAACCTAAAGGGAAGCGTCTTCAAAGAGCTGTACTCGGTTCCATACTTCCATTAATTTGAAAAGTTTTGGACTTCTACAGCTGGCACCTATCTAACTGTCTAGTGCTCTGTATGGCAACGTGTTAATGCTTGTAACCTTGATTTGATGGATGGAAGAGGCCCATGTGGGAACATGTAAATCAGAAAAAATCAGAAAGTAGGACATGATTCTGTAACTGAAAATTTATGTAACAATCAGATTAAAATCAAAGCAGAAACGGGACGAAATGTACAAATTACTGTAAGTTTCAGGCACCGAACAGTAAAATCGAGAAATGAAAGAGGGCAACACAGATCTAACATTTCTCTTGAGAAAGAAAAGCCAAATCGAACAAATTTCCCCTGCGTGAATCGTCCATCCTCTCTCGCATTACTCAAAATCCAAACACAATTTCAAATACCAAACGAATCTTCCAGATCAAACCATTCGCAGAAGCGCAAATCTTTAACAAAAAATTAAAAAACAATCCCGAGCAATAATGAACGCAGATTTACCTTTCGGCAGCGCAGAGGCGATGAATTTCTGGGAAATTGGAGATGATGAACGTTGAATGCATGCATACGGCTCAGAGAAGCTTCATTTCTCCGTCCAGCAAACCCGTTTCGAGGAAATTCTCGTGATTTTCAATCTAGGGCTTGCTACCGATTTCCGGATGACAGTATTAATTCTTATATTATTTTTGAAAAGAAAAAAGAAAAAAAAGAAATTCGAATCACTGGAAAAGATTTGAAGAAAAGGAGAGAAAATAGGGAGAAAGGAGCCAGCGGATCTTGGGTGGTGGAGAATGGGTTCCAGTTTGTAGAGCTTTATAGTGCCACCACCTGGACCCCGCCAGCCTCGCGTTTATCCGACTCCGAATGTCTTGCTGTTTTGCGCTCGCTTTCCTATTTATTTACCACTCTGCCATTTTTGGGGGTTATGAACTTATGACTTATGATTATGAACTACGGACTATCAATTTTACAAATAAAGTATCGCGTCCTAAAAATAAAGGTGGAGAAGGTGCGGTTTCGGTTCCGGCACTCCTGCCTACTAGCATGTTCCGGTTACAAAGAAATTGCTTCTTCTGCTTTGACTTCAATGCCGTTATAGATATCACAGACTCAAATCATTGTTTTGTGTCAGTCATGTCTCTAAGAACGCTTGTAATAATCCAAGTTATTCACATATAATTATAAATTATTTGTATTATTAAAGCTAAGCAACCGTTGTGCAGTGAATGTTAGTCTTGGTTTGCTAAAGCCTTGTGTTTTGATATTAACAAACAATATAAGAGCTTCGTTTAAGTGTTTCAGGTACAACACGAATCTATTAAATTCGATTCTCAAGAATGAAGTCAAAACACTAAACTAGCGTAGAATATAGATAGAAACCATTGTAAGGATATGATTTTATATACTTATATTCACCAGCTCAAAAGCACTCACAAAATATGTTTGAAATCTTCTTGTAATAATTTTCAAACATCCAAAAGGCTTTAAACAAAATTGGAAATGATTTGGACAAAAATGAAAAGAATCATTAAAATGGTCAGCAGGTACCTAGGTACCGGAAGGGATCCTATGAGTCAATCTGAGACGGTTCCCCATACCGTCGGCCCAGGACCCCCATACCGTTTGGTCGAGACCCCTTACCGGAACAAGTACCATAAGAGGACAGCTACCGCCAGAGAGCTTTAGCCTGAGAAGGTACCTAGCTACCGTGACAGGGTACCGTAACCATTGGAGGTATTGTTCCTGATTGCTGAATTTGAATTTAATTAACTTTAATCACCTCCCAACGGCTAATTAACACCTAGTATCGGAGCGAGGAAGCAAACTCGAATCCCTTGGGTGTCGCTGGGGGGGAGATTGTTGCTCTTATGGGGGGGACCATCGATCACTCTTAGGGATTCGCTACTGTACTTGTCGTGGTATCGGGTACTAACAGCTCAACCTGATGAGGTACATGAGTCGTGTATCTTGTGAAACCCCTCCTGTCCATCCACCGCTCAGTATTGGGGCTCCGCACTGCCGTAGTGAACTGTATGAGGTGCCATATAGGAACCTACCTTGGCTTGGAGCTATAGAGAGATGTGATTAAATAGTAAGTGTCCACCTTCCTATCCCCAAAATAGAAATTTCATACTCCGTATTTTTTTTCATAATAAGAGTTTGCACTTCACACTATGATCATGTATAGTGGTATCACACTAAATTTTTTGATACTATATACTAATATTATTGGAATGTACTCTTATTTATAAGATTAAAAACATAGAACTCCTAATCTGATATTTTTTCTTCATATTTTACTCCAAACTAGTGTCTCCCTTGCATTTTTGATATTTATAATAAAACTTGTTTAATTTAAAATGTTGTTAACTTGTAAAAATTATTTTTTTTTGTAGATGTGGTTATACGTGCAATTCTATAAGTTTTTATAATGTACGGAGTAGATAATAACATTAAATCATATTCTAATTAATCACCAAAAATCTTGTGGTCCAACAACATTGAAGTGGTTCGATCTTCTAAATCCAAGGCAATGAGTTCAAACGCCAAAGAGGTACAGTAAATTAAATTAAGAATTTATGTTTTGCATAGTTGCCCTTCATCGTTGTACCAAAGCTGATTTCGTAACGGTTCTTATTCATGGTTATACTCCCCACCTGCTAGCTAGACTACACTCACCAGCAAAAAATATTTTTGAGGCTAAACTTTGTTATCCTAACCAACCTAGAGTATTGCGGCCCATCGATCACAAGAAACTCCGACCCCGAGATTGAACCTACGTATTAGTACACAACGCTTGCCCCTACTCATTTAGTCATATATTCCCTCCGTCCCCAAATAAACTTCCTTTTTTGACTTTTTGAGAATTTAAGGGAGGAATATTTTTGTATTGACTTTTCAAAAATACTCTTGATGTGATGTGTAAAAGTAAAATGTGATATTTAGATTATTAGTAAAAAGGTATGATGTGATAGGTAGGGTATGAAAAAGTAAGGGGTAAAAGGGTTTTTTAATGGAAAAGAGAAGTTTATTTGGGGACAAAGAAAAAGCAAAAGAAGAAGTTTATTCGGAGCCTTGATGATCAAGAGGTCACGAGTTCGAAACTCACCGCCACCCAAATTAAAAAAATTAAGGTTTCACGTGCAAGGCTCAAAGAGGTCACGCCTGCACGTGAGGGGGCGTGTTAGAGTATATAACAATCATTCCTGGGCCACAACTACAAGCTTGAGCTTTTGGTTGAGTTGGTTTCTTGACAATAGGTAGGATATGAAAAAGTAAGGGTAAAAGTGGTCTTTTAATAAAAAGTGGAAGTGTTTTGTTGGAAGTGAAAAAAATGAAAGAGGAAGGGTTTTTGAGAATGGAGGGAGTAATTTTTTCAACCCTTCCGGTTCTTCTAAATCTTTTCTAGTTTCCCCTAATTTTTTCAATATTCGACTCTGTTTTTAAAACACAAACCAATAGCTAGATCCCAAATAGAGTATAATAATTTAATTTACTTCGTATGTATTACTCCGTATTTACGAGTAATACTTGTGTGTGTGTATATGTATGTATGTATGGTGTGTGTGTGAATGCAGCGGGTTGCTTAATTAGTTATTCCTAACTTCCTACTTCCTTAATGTGCCGATAGTCCAGCTACGCGTTAACATCATGCTTTCTATAACTATATACTCCGTATGTGGCTTTCTTCCACTGGAGTAACACTTTAAATTTTAAAAGAAAACAAGCACAAATAGATTGACTTTTTTTTTCATCCTCCAATTAAATTTCAATTTTTTTTCTTTAACTTAAATTAACATATCTATTAAAAAAACACTGAAGTAAATGTTGCAAATTATTTTCGTCTATCTGTATCAAAATAAGGTGTTTTACATTTCAAAAATAAACTTTTTCCGTTTTTTTGGAAAAATATACTCTTTCTGTCCCAAAACATTTGTCCAGTTTTCCTTTTTCGAGTCTAACTGAATGAATTTTGACCTTCATTTAAATAAAAATTGTAATGAATATTTATATAAATAATAACTTTATTAGATTTATCTTAGCTTGTCGAGAACTTTCAAAGTTTCATTTCATTATACGAATATGAAACACAAATTGAGAGTAATTAAAATTCAAAATTTTATCTAATTAATTGGACTCGAAAAAGTTAAATTGACAAAAAAAATAGTGGAAATGATGTACTCCATAGTATTTATCTCTTACATGTATAGGTTTAAATGTTTAATCAAGTGATTTCATACTTTTCTCTCATATCATAAAAAAGTAAAGTGGAATTCAGGTTTAATTTAAAATAGAGTACTAATATTCAACAAAGAGTGCTTTTTTGGTAGTCCTAAAGTCTACGCCGTTTTTTGTGAATCTTCTTACATAAGTAACAATTTTATTTCTTTTTTATTTCAAAAAAATAAAAATACCTATTACGATAGTAAGTACGGAGTATTTAATACCAAGATTATATTCGACTAAAATATGTGGATGTTAGGTTCATAATAACATCTAACTCAAATGAATTGAAAAGCATTGCTAGCTAGCCACAATCTCAAGTTGACCAAATTTTCTAGATACCATCCATCTTCCATTCAAGTGGGTTTAACAAATACTATTCCCACATATACAATTTAATTAAGTTAGAGTCCACGCCAACAAAAAAAACTATTGGTATGCGTCACTATATATGTACTAGCTTCAATTTAATTGAATCTCTTGCTAATTTACTCCAAATTAAAGCCCTAGTATAGGTTACAAACTACAATACTCAACTTATGTGGATATATATGCTCACAAATACCTAGTTCATATCGGTTGTTATATCTTATACTCTCTTCTCCGTCCCACCCTCTTTGTCCATTTACCTTTTGACACACCATCCAATGCACTTCTTCAATCCATTTTATCTTGTAATTTGTATATTAAAAAATTATAAAAATTATATATTAATAATCTATATGTTAAGACGAATCAAACAAGATCACACATGACTATTTTTAGGCTTACACATTGAGAGAATTTGATGAGTCAAAGTGCTTAGATGAACAGTTCCAAAAGTCAAAACTGGACGAATATAGCAGGACGGAGGTAGTATTTAATTTATTTCATTGGCAAATTTTATGGTGGATCTAAATTCTATCATGGACCTACATATGAGCAAAATAAGTATTTCCTTACTATTTAAATAAGTATCTGTTTTTTAAATAACAAAATTAAAAAAATATTTTTTACATGAAAAGATCTATAAAAATAGTATGCACCCAAGGTGCACCACAGGAGCACTCTATTTCGTTGCATTTTTAAGTTTCTTTTGTTATACTTGTCTGACTCGCAATCTAACATTCATCTTTACCTCCTAACTCTTCAAAAATTGTATGGATTATCTCTAAAATTTAAAAATTACACCAATAGTCCCTGAACTTTTAAAAGCGTTGTATCCAAAGTCCCTTTGCGTCAGATTTGAGAGTACGTTAATCACAAGTTCATTTAGTGCAAGTATGAATTAATCTTAACTCATATATGTAACGTGAACGAACTCTGCAATATATTTTCCTGCACATTATTTTCTACTCCGTATATTATAAAGTTCTTGAAAATCGAGTTAGTTATTCCTACTTTAGCCGTCGGTAACCAGATTCCAAGTTCGGACATTAGTCAATCAAACTCTTCATCAATCACTCAATCTTTTTCATCAATTCATGACACTTTCAGCAAACTCGAGAAAGTATATTGAAGAGCATGTGATTAACACGCTCCCAAATCTGGAGTATAAGGAACATTGATGCAACATTTTTAAAAATTCAGGGACCATTGATGCAATTTCTAAAATTTAGTTGGAGTCCGTGCAATTTTCAAATAATTTGGGGGTAAATAGTGCAAAAAAACTATTTTATTTATTCATCTTTAATAACTATAATTTTATTTATTTATTTATTTTTTGTATTTTGTGTGTCACTATGTACTCCATGTAACACCCCGGCCCCCACTCTGACCGTAAGTGTTTGCTCATATGATTGTAGACTGACCCCACAAACCAACACAAATCTTTCCCACGCACTTTGTCCTCACTCGTGTGCGCCCAAGGAATTTCCCAGGGGTCACCCATCATTAAATTGCTCCAAGACAAACACGCTTAACTTTGGAATTTCTAGGTGATCAGCTCTCAAAAAAAGATGCATCTTGTTGGTATGAGTAGTACTATCAATCCTTTTGAGCTTATCCCATTCTCATCTTAATACGGGGTATTACACTCCATGTCCCAAAAATAGCGAGACGAAAGAATTTTACATATTTCATTCTTTGGGTGTCCTTTAAACAATTTTACATTTCTCAACTTTTTTTTAAGAAAAATAAATATGTGACTGATGTGAATGTCGTATCGATCGAATATAAGAAAAAAATTCGAGCGTCTTAGCTTCGAGCTCCAAAGAAATGAAAAGAAGAGAAAGAGACTAGAAATTAATGAGAGTTGCTCAACTATAAAAGCGAGAAGACAAAAATTTTAAGTAATTTTTATGACCTAGTTTCAATATCACAAATAGAAAAACTAAATATGTAGATATTTAAAAAAATAACTAAGATAATTATGCAATATCATTAAAAATTTGTATGAAAAAATAAATTTATACAATAAAAATGAGGAGTAAGAAAAGAAATATAATTATAACCCTATTTTTATAACATTATATTTCATACTAAAGATATATGATTTTGATAAATTCTTACATTAGCGGGTCGGTCAGGTCAAGTTCGGGTTCATGTTCGATCGGGTTTGACATATTTTTATCGGGTCATTTTGGGTTCGATCGAGTTCGAGATCGATCAACAAATCCTTTTTTTCAAAACCCGGTTTTTGCGGGTCAGGTCTCGAATAAAAAACAGGACGGGTCATTTTTTGCCAAGTCTATCTGTTTCACAAAACAATTCCACTTTGACTTTTTTGCTCTTTGCATAAAAAACTTTTACTCTTACAAGTTCTTAACATATATATCGCATAATATCGATTGACTATTAATAATATTAATCATATTCTACTTATATTTATCACATCCAAAAGTAAAAATAAAAAATACTTATCACAACTGCGCAACTAGGCATTGCATGCAGTTGGCACTTGGCAAGGCAAGGGGTGCCAACTGTCAAGGGGGTAAGACCGGAGTTCGATTTCTTGCAACTTCGCTGAGAGGTAACTATGCTAAACATAGGACCTCTGCAAGTACCAGGTGCAGGCTCCATTTTTTGTCACCAATTTACGATTAAAGTTCAATTTACCTCCTCTCAGTGCCCGTCCGACCGGATCTAAAGGGACCCTCGGGGATGAGTCTCATCCTTTTTATAAAAATAAAAAATTATTAATCCGTATAAAATAAACTCTCACTAAATTCACCAAAAGTCAAAACCAAAATTATTTCCCAAAATTTCTGTCTCATTTATTAGATGTTGACCACATAAAAAAGTGAGGACTCACGTAGTTCAGAAATAGTTTTCGGAAGTACGGAGTATTGCATATTTTATCAATTTATCGAGTTAGACCTGTTAATGAGTGAGTCGGTTTGAGTCAAAACTGATAATTTTGAGCCGTACCCATTTTAAAAGATATTGATCTTCACTCCTATCCAATACCCACATGTCTATGTTAATAGATCCAGACCTGTTTGGGTCTTGGTATCCAGATCTAAGTTACTGAGAGTTTTTTTATGTCATAAATCTTTGAATTTAATCTCAAATTTAATTTAGATTAAATTTGTATGTGACGTAAACAGTTACTCCCTCCGTCCCGGAGTGTTTGTCCACTTTCATTTTTGCACACCATCCAATGCACTTCTTTAATCCATTTTATCTTATAATTTGTATATTAAAAAATTATAAAAATTATATATTAATAATCTATATGTTAAGACGAATCAAACAAGATCACACATGACTATTTTTAGGCTTACACATTGAGAGAATTTGATGAGTCAACGTTCTTAGATGAACAGTTCCAAAAGTCAAAACTGGACGAATACTCCGGGATGGAGGGAATAATTGCTTATGACAACATCACATGATAGGTGTTAGCGTGTAACGCTACGCAAAATGCTTCTTCTAGTTTACGCGGGCCATAATCACAAACTTGATCTTTGGTTGAATTGGTTCATTGATATGGTATCAGAGTCTCGTTGACTAAGAGGTCACGGGGTCGAAACTCAGCGCCACCCAGTTTAAACAAAATTAAAGTTTCACGTGCAAGGCTCGAAAAAGACTATGCCACTATGTAATGATATGATCGATCGATTGGAGGGAGTAAAATGCGGGAGGGGGCACGACACTAGGCAGATGGCGCCTTCATTTTTTAGGACATGACACCTGGGGTGGGGATGTGTGTTCTTCGGTGATGTATGGGCAATGTAGGGGGCTATAACGCTCACTACATATATTCTACTACCTCCGTCCTAGAGTATTTGTCCAATTTCATTTTTACACACCATCCAATACACTTCTTTAATCCATTTTATCTTATAATTTGTATATTAAAAAATTATATAAATTATATATTAATAATCTCTATGTTAAGACAAATCAAACAAGATCACACATGACTATATTTAGCCTTACACATTAAGAGAATTTGATGAGTCAAAGTGCTTAGATGAACAGTTCCAAAAGTCAAAACTGGACGAATACTCCGGGACGGAGGGAGTAATAAGTAGCGTGTTTCTTTGAAAAAGTATACTTCTAGAGGGGGGTGGTTTCCGCGATGTAGTGGCGCCGTAGCCCGTAGTAGGGTACCACGCCCACTACACCTGCTCTAAAAAGATCATGTCCTTCACAACTTATTTTTTACTCCGTACTTATTACTTATTTTTATTGGAATCAAATCAAACCAGATCAGATCATACCAGATCAAAAATAGTTTTAAATATAACTACATTCAGATCAGATCAGATTATATAAGATCATAATTCCTAATTATGTAGTATACAATAATTTTCAAAAATACATTAAAAATTTAACTAATATAATTATTTATTTTACTAACATACAACACAAATTTTATTTGTACATGCCAATTTGAATTGAAAAACAAAAACAAGACTAGTAGGGACTAGGGAGCGAAGTTGCACCGAGACTGAGACAGGTACTTATACGAGGACGGGGTCAGAAGTGTGAAACGCCAAGTTTTTTCATACTCCGTAATTTATTAAGGACTTGGGTGTGGAAACACCCCCAGTATCCGGGCGGGAGCGCGGCACTTATTTGAAGGCTCGGTGCAATATAGGTAGGGAGTAGTTAGACATCCCTAACCGGCTAGTTAATTAGCATTAATAAGTCGGTGATTATCCGATCCATTTATGCGGTGGCACTAAAAAAACAAATAAATGTGTGGTCCATTATTTTATCGCATGGTGTGAATCACATTACGCCTTTCCATGTCAAAGGCGTTTGTCAACTGATAGAGAGAGTTCGAGAGAATTGAAAAGAGAGTCATGCTAGCCTATCTACGGAGTATTTTATTTCATGGTCCGAAGGGTGTACAAAATGGTCAACTGCACATTGCCGCTAAAATTTTAGGGTTTTATATTTTTAAATTCGGCATTAATTTTAAAGCATAAGAATTCTAAAAGAATAAAATAGGGCGAAAAATGTAAATTTTTAGACCGAACTAATTTTATTCTTTTTTATTTTTCATGGCGGCCCGCCTTATTTGTACGATCATAACCATTGGTTTTTTTATTTTTTTTCTACACTTGAATTGTGTGGTGGAGATGGAGTAGTGTATATTTGGGATTTTGGGGTACAATAACCTTAGATTTTTTTTTTACGGAGTATGAAAAAATTCTTCTAAATTATGATGATAGGGGTACACCATTTAGTGTACCCCAAATATACACCACGTAAGGGATATCACACATTTTTATTTATTTATTTATTTTTTTATACACTGAAAGGTGTGCGGTGTGAAAATATATTTGGAGTACATTTTTGTATACCCTAAACATTTTTTTTCTTTCTATTCCAGCCCTAACAAAACTACATGGTGTACATTTGGGGTACAGACTTGATTACCCCTAATCCAATTCATCAAATTATATTATAATACCCTTACTCTTTTTAAATGAGTATTTCTATCCACCTCTTTTGTCTTAATTAGTTCCAAAAGGGAAGGAATATAAACTTGATAATGAAATGAGTAAAAGTATTGGTAATGGAAGCTTCTAACAGAGGGATTAGATCGGAACACTTTAGGTCGTCCCTCTATTTTTTACGGTCATTAAGTATACTCTTTCCTTCGCTGCAAAAATAATCTTCTCGTTGTGTTTAACGATTTATGATTTAAGTTATATTCAAATCTTTTTATATGAAAAATGATGTAAAATTAAAAAAAACCAAAAATTACAAACTCTCTCCGTCCTTAAATGGATACCATTGTTCCTATTACGGTCTACTTATTTGTATATTCTCAATTATAATTTGAAAAAATAAAATATTATTGGAGTATGAACATTATCCAGAACCAACACAGCACAAGGCGTATATCTCCCAACAAAGATCATCTGAATCTAGTTATGAATGCAATAGTTGCAATGCTTGCAATGGAGTATGAACATCATCACTCGTGTTATTGGATAGGTATACATTAGTTTATTGTTTAAACCAAGAAAAAGAAGAGATTACAAGAAACCCATATATTTCCACAAGACCTCAACCCACTGGAAGAGGAAGACTAAACCTTCAATTGTTTGAAGAAAATCTGCAAGTCGTAATCGGCGTATTTGATTTACACAACACATATATTGTTAAGGGTCAACCCGAACCCTTCGTTTCGGCCTACTTCTGAATCTCCAAATGAGATATGAGGAGAAATGTAATACTATACAAAACCTATACAAACTTTTGATCTGAGATGCTGCTGCAACAGTAGGGAGATTAGATGGTTTCAAGTCTTGAGAGTAATTACAGACCTTCTCGTGTTATGACGAACACCCGTCATGCTTCCCATTTGATTCAGATGAAACTATGGAAGGTGGTCTGTGTTGAGCACTCTGCGGCGGGGGAGCAGTGATGGCATAAGTCATCCCTTGTGAGGAATTCTCAATAAGACCGGCAACTCCAGCAGCAGCAGATTGAGCATTCGAAGGGAGGAAAAGATCGTGCTTCTGGTCTTTATATGCACTCCATACCTGTAAATTTGGCATGTCCATAACACTTCAGCGTTCATTGATTTTAGGAAGTAAGAACTTGCAAATTTGTAAATATTTTTTTTTTAACGGGTGCAGATCTGTGTTAATCTCAATAGTGTACATAAAAAATGTCAGTAGTGCATATATAAGCAGGTCAGAATGTGAAGGGAAATCTAATTTCTAAGTTTTTGCTATTCCCGTCGCAAAAAAAAATGCTTAGTAAAACCACAGAAAAAGGAATGGGAACAAAACCAAGAACGAGGAAATGAGAAGAGATAAATCAAGTTTTCAAGTGAAAGTGGACAACAACAACAAACTTGGGATAATCCCAACTCCATCAAGGTCTGGGAGTCAATATGTACACAACCTTACCCTTGCCACCTGTAAAAACAGAGCTTTTTTCCCTCTATACCAGTGATATATTTACTACCCAAAAATTCATATTCCGTAGAAATTAAGAAGCAAGAAAAGATAATTCTCCTCCCAGAGTCATGATAGTTACTAGTTAGTGGCTCACTGTATGCAAAATCAAAAGTCAAAACAGCATAGCCTCAGTTCAAAAAATCAGTGACTAAGCTCAAAGGCCAATGCTTTTATCCTAAACAAGCATCATCTATATGCCTGTAGATCCCCACTTGCCCCATGTGATGGAATCAAATAATAATGGGCCTACAACTCAGCAAGTTGTGGGTTTAGGTTCTGCCCTCTCAAGTATTTAACTTAGGGTCCGTTTGGTATAAGGAATTGGTGGAATTGGAATTGAAATTCCATGGGATTCAATTCCATAGAATTGAATTCTGTCAATTTCAATTCATTTTTTGCGCTATCAATTCCAAATCCACATAATTTTTGTGCTACCAAACACCAGAATTGGAATTGAAGTCCCCAATTCCAATTCCATAGTTGAATTCCATGTACCAAACGGAACCTTAGAATTATGCTTAGACTATTGAAGAAAAGACCATTTCATTCACTGGGTTGTCCATCATATTGTAAATGCATATGGAAAGTCTTCTAATGAGCAGATTCTCAGAAGATCACTGTATGCAAGTCAATGTTAGAGGTTTGTTGTTTCGGTGTATGTTACAAGGAGTATATAAAGAGAATGCATTTTGGCTCGTTTATTTGCTGATTGATAACACATGTGACAACCATTTGAATAGTCTGTTTGCATATGTCATAACAGTTGTGACTTGTGACACTATGCACCAATTATAAGGCCTTATCAGCTAACCCCCCTCTGCCTTAAAGTGAATACAAATAACATGCCGTCAAAATCTTGAGAAAATGAAAAATAAATCAACAAGAACAAGCAGCTTTCATGAAGGCGTGAAACTTACATCTGAGGCATTCAGTATGTCTCTTACTTTCATGCAATGTGACCCTTCCGCTGCAAAGGCATGCAAAACCTAGACATATAGGAAAGCGATTTAACAAAGGTGTGAGGTTATGTGCAAGATTAAAAACGTCCTTGCAATAGAGAATACAAATATGAATTGCATTACATACTTCAAACTAAACAAAGCAGTTACATGTGCTCTGTATTACAAGCAAGTGAAAAGGTTTCCATGAAAAGAGAGCACGACCCTTTTACAAATACTCCATATGTTCGTTAAAATTGTTTAACCAGCACTTTAAATAGTTTAACCAGCACCACCCTTAAGATGTTTAACAGATAACTCATACTCCGTATGTAATAAATTTAACAATAGTTATAACTGCATTGGGACAATCTCAAACTTAGGGAGTGTTTGAATCCAATTATAGAAAATAATTCCGGCAACTGATTCTCCTCCCAAAAGCACTCAGAATAATAAAAGGATCATGCAGTGAGGCATATAATTTAAAAATCTGAAACTACAAAAAGGGTGGACATTTATAGAAGAGATCATTTCCATGATAATTAAACAGGGATGTTTCAAATATACAAATTTACAACCATTAAGATGCAGTAATGTGACATAAATCTACACACCTCAATTGCAAGTACTCGACCAATGGATGCTTCAGACTCGTTCCACTTCATCTGTGAGCATAGTCCATTTCTTCCCCCCGCTCTCCAATCAAGAAGGGCAAGAAGTATATCAACAAGACCAACCCTAAAGAAACCAAATAGATTATTTTCAATGGGCAAAAACTGAACAAAGATGCATGACCTGTAGAAGATATCAATAAGCTTCAAACTTTATGTTGTCATTGCAATCTGAAAGATGTTCCAAATCCCTAAATTGGTCAAGAATACTTCATGGAAAACTGATTACTAAGTATAAACATGTTAGAACAATCAAAGATGAAGAGGTGAAACGTTAAACATAAATGAGAATAAGAGAGGGATAGTAAACTCAGCACACAAAAATTGGGCATGGCTTGTAGAACTCCTCCTACCTTTGAAGTAAGTTTTCCATTACTTTTCTGAATCATTCCCACTATGGTAAATGCCTATGGCTCTCTGGAAATCAAATATTAAGTATTTATAGAAAACAAGATGAATTGGAAAAAAAAAGACTACAATCTTTAGCCATGTCAAATGTTTTAAACAGAGGTTGACGGAGGATCAAACATGGGCTATATTGTCAGCAATGCCAAACTTTTTAAGCTGAGGTTGGCAAAGACTAGAGAGTCAAATAGCGGCTAGAAAGATATAAATGTAAATTGCAAGGCCATAAAAAAACGAACAATTCAAGGACCTAAAACAAAAAAATGTTATATGTAGTGAGACCAAAACCATATTTGAGCCCCCCTCACACACAAATACATGGGAAGGGATGTAAAAGACTGTAAAATCCGTCCAACCCTTTCCTTATGAAACAATTAGGAAGGTGGAAATTAAACGACACATTAGACCTGCTGGAAAATCAGACCTGTTCTCAATACAAAAACCCTAGATACACTAACAAGGTAAAACCACACCAGGACTCGGAGAGCTGGGAGAGAAAACAAAAGGAGACATACAGTCACACAACAGCAAACAAAGATGAATGGCACACGACAAAGCTGTGAACGAAAATGAGAAAGAAAGATGCTTTTGAGGTCCTTCATTTCAGAACATCAAAACCTTTAATAGTCTTTATTTGTTTTTAAAGCAACGACCGAGACACCAGTATTCGCAACATGCATACGACACAATTTTAGGCATGTCCATGCCTCATAGCCTTGGGCCTTTGGCATTAAGTGTATCATTTTTGAGCACGGTTCCATTGACAAAAACAAGTACACACAAATTCCTCGGTAAAAGTTTGTGGTAAACAACTATATTTGTATAGCTAAGTAACAACTATATTTTTAAAAACTTAAAACGCACATCCAGGTGTGCCATACGTTAAAAACCAAAACTTCATCACACATTCCACAAGTGTTCTTTAAAAACATTGCACTTTTAAAGTTATGTGGGAACCATGGGCTGGATGGCTGGCCTGTAGGTAATGCTCCCACCGTCCCTAAACAAAATTCAGTTTACGGTTTACTATGTTTAACCAGACTTATTTTTAATCTAATTTATTTGAATATTGGTATTAAAAAAGTTCTAAAAAATCCCTTCATTCGGTATTTTTCTTGCTCATATTCTGATAAAGATTTCCCTTCATCTTTATCATTTTATGAATTTAGATTCTGATTTCATAATTTGATAAAGACTATCCTTCATTTATTTTCCCCACCAATCTTGAGTTCTATCAACGGCCCATGTAGGCTTTCTAAAATATTCAAAAACAGAAGTGCATTCTATTGCGATGACTTTAACTTAAAACTTTATGACTTCTGAAGACTGTTACAATGCTTTAGAATGAGTCTGACCTAAAAGGAACCGAATAGCATATTCTTTCTATAACTAAAATTACTAAATTTCAGTGCTTATTTGCAGAATATATCCACCCAAAAAAGAAGCATATGAAAATATGCACAAAGCTTGCCAAGTAACTGAAGCATGAAACTTCATACTGAAAACTGGAAAAACTTGAGATAAAGATAGTCAAAACAGCTATTTTGGGTGCAAATGTGCAATATGTGTGCTGCTTGGAGAATGTTGAGTAGCTAGGTGGCTGTATTCTTTCTATAAAACCTATATTAAACAAGAATCTCATGAAAGAGTACTCACTTTAGCCCTTGTGCAACCAAAGCATCCCTTGCTCGGTTTCCTGCACTGACCACGCGTTTTAATGTTTCAAGAGCCAATATGCTTCCACCTTTCCATCCAATGGCTTTCATCAAGAGAGGAACGACCTGAAGACAGCAACATTACAATCCATAAGTGATCCAATAAAGGCAAAATTGGAATATATAAAGCCAAAAAGAGTAAATGAAAATTGTAGCCATCTAGAGCAAAGTAAATGCAGATATATCAGTTTAAAATTCTAAATTAGTAAATAAACCTGTGGCGTTCCTACACTAGTTGCAGCCATAGCTTCAGCACAAGTTGTACTAGCAGCAAGTTGATGCAAGACCCGTAAACAACTAAGGCGCACACGTTCTTGTGGAGTTGGAGAATGGAGCTTTGCAGAACCATCATCTCCTTCATTTTCTTCATTCGAATTATCGGCATTTGTCATTTCTTCAACTGCCATTGTTTCTCTCCTTCCTTCATATGCCACTGCAGAGACAAGTTTGGGCAGATATCCCAGATATCCAACATGATCGGCAAGAGCAGGGTGTACTCGTAATAAGGATACCAACGCTGCAGATAGAAGCAAAGGGAGTTCAAGGTCAACAAATTGGTCATCATAGTGAGTGGCAGCAATGGATGACAGGTATTGATCAAGTAGTCCTTCCAAAAATCTTTTTGGATTCCTAAGAGGAAACTTTGGATCCTTTAGGAATAATCTAACGTAGATCCCTCCAACCTGCATGCAAAGAAAGTAGTGTCAACTGTCAAAAACAAGCCTTTTTTTCTCAACAGTTTGCAATAAGGCCCACACTGCATTAGACACAAACCTGTGGTTCGTCTCTCATATCTTGATTGCCAGATGCCTGCTCAGGGACATCCCAATCAACAATACG
The DNA here is from genome assembly GCA_900332095.2 of Cuscuta campestris. Lineage (NCBI taxonomy): Eukaryota > Viridiplantae > Streptophyta > Magnoliopsida > Solanales > Convolvulaceae > Cuscuta > Cuscuta campestris. Next base: position 130,075 of record OOIL02002010.1, on the reverse strand, counting down.
ACCTTCCATTTGTTCACGATAAAGTTCAGATGCCATGGTTGCAACTTGAGCAGACAAAGAAGCAGCCATTGCTGGAGTCCATACAAGTTCTGGAGTTTCTGTTGTCTGATCAAGTGCACTCACAACTGCTTCACCTGGACCATCTTTAATGACAGATACAAGGCCATCAGGCAGAAATCTAGCCAGAGTTATTGCAACTCTTGGCCCATGCATGGGTTGCCCAACAAGCTTCCCCATTAAAGAAGCTGCAGCTGCTCTTTGCTGTAGAGGAACATCTTCTGCATGATATAATTTCAATTTGTAAATACAGTACATTTTCTACATGGATAAGTAGACAACTAAAAACAGCATACTTTGCATAGGAAGGAGTAGTTCTAGAATGTAGACCACTCCACCATGCTTGGCCGCTGACCATGCAAGCTCTGGTGTGCTTGCCAAGGCATAAAGAACATGGAGAGCTCCTTCACGGCAATTTGGTGACGAGTGTAGCATTTGCAATAAAAGTAGGAGACTAGCTTCATCAGAAACAATAGCTTCCAAGCAGGGAGCATGCGTTGTCAAGCATGAAAGCACACTTAAACAAAGTTGAGGAATATTGGTTGTTGAAGCTATTGGAACAGAAAAGCACTCAAAAAGTGGTAATAATTTTTCTTTTGCAGCAAATACTGATGCCAACTCCGGTTTGCCTGTCAGAAGATGCTGGAAAAATCCAATAGAAAATGATAAATCTCAAATCGATATATACCTAACCATAAAATAAATAATAAATTCTGTACCTGTAGAGCAACCAAAGCAAACTGAAGGTTCTTCACTAAATCAAGTTCCTCCTCATTCTTCACTTCCCCAGCAGAGAGTGAAGGTTTAGTATCAGGAGAATTATTCTCATCAGATGATGCATTTGTTTTATCATTTTGAAACTCAGGCATCACAGGGGATTGAGAATTCACAAGAACATTTGTCCCTAGAGTGTCCCGGCTTCTAACTAAACATGAAATGAATTCAATGAGAGCAACAGAGAATGCCTCAGGTTCACTGACTTCATAATCTGGTTGGTCATTATAGACTCTCAAGTATACATTTCCAACAAACAGTTCTTTTGCGAGTATTTCATATGCGAAGGAATGTGAATCTTTCAAGTCATATGAACCATCAGGACGCTGGCTAGCACGCTGCTGGTCAACAAATTTTAAAAGTTCTGCTCGTGTTGAAGAGTTCCATATAATCTACAATTAGGAGTAGAATATGAATCAGAAGTACAGAAAAACTAAGTAAGAATTGTGTGTTCCAAGTGGAAATTCCATGCATACAAATAAGCATTTGAGTGAAAAAAAATCATTATGGGCATTAAATGGAGTCATGAGGCGTCTGACAATTACCTCGGGGTTCTCCAAGTTTGCATTTAGTTTAGACAATAAATCCTTGGGTGATTGATCTTTCAGCATACTTGCAAGTTTTGGCGTCAACAGAGCTTTGAGGGAATCAGCTGCCGCCACATTATATGGAGTTGGATCCTCACCAGTAGCCAAACCACTAAGCCTTGACAATGCCTGAGCAGCCTGTTTAGCATGTGAATTCTTTGCAATTTGAACACTTTCACCAACGCCATGGGCTACTGCCTTCTCTGACTCCCCAGCGGTTGAATCATACTGAAGCAGCAGCGGCAGTATATACCTAAAACAGAAAAGGATATAATCATTACACAGTATCCTGTGTTCCACGACTACAAATATTGTAACCCAGATAACATAACTAAATGGAGACCATATGCTTAAAACAAAGACATGTACCAAAGGTACTAAGTGAGATAGAGACTTTTGGAGGCGAATAACACACGAAAGGATCTTTATCCAGAAAGGCAGAAAGCAACACAGATCAGGCCATTTGTAAGAGATTCTTTTACAATAAGCCTCACCAGGGCCAAAGCATCACCAACCAAGAACTGCTCAGCTTATTTAATTAGTGGCTCCAAATAATGCATCATATCATGGTAGAATGAGTGTTACTATGGTTGCTCGTAATTCCAAATTTTTATGGGGATACGATGGAAATGAAACAACAAATAGAAAAAACACAACGACTAACACGTAATGGACACAAGTCCATTAGTGTCTTCCCAGATAAGCCTGTTCAGAACTCCCAGGCGGTTGGTCCAAGATAAGAAGTGCCAGTCCGCACCCGGCCATGTGTTCCCCTCATGCAGCGTATGCTGAATGAGTCCAATTCATTTTTTGACCCATCAGGAACCTGCAATCATCAATTAAGGTACTAGTAGATGAAGTATCCCCATCCTCTTCTCTATTCCTCGCTCTAAGGAACAACTCAGTGTATAAGTCCACAATGACATAAAAATAAATCCTGCCCAGGATCAGCAGATGAGACCGCTTCAAGGAAAAGAGTTAAGAGATAATAGGCAGTGTCCATGCTATGGATGACAATTACAATAAGAGCTTTGGGATAAGAAGCGGCTTCAAGGAAAAGAGATAGTGAGGGTGTTGGCTCTGTCAAACAATTTAGGTAGAGGAAAGGTAAAGAATGAAATGGTGATACAAGCAAGTGCGTTAATTTTAATGTATAGTCCTTGAATAACAAAAAAATTAAAAGAGAAAGTTTATAGAAAAGTATCCACATCGAGCCTCATAAGAGTTTGAAAAAGAAGCACACATTGGAACATTCTACTTATCTTCACACAGTCCATAAAGAGTTCAAGATCTGACAGTTTATCTTACCACAACACCCCAGATTTAAGTAAGGCATCTTGAAAGGCAGAGTCAACAGAGACATGGGCAATAGTCTGGAGAGCAGCATCCACAGCAGCTGGAACAAGCTCAAGTTCAGTGCAATGAACGATATCATCGACTAGTCCAGAAAAGTGCAGCATTTCAGCTCTGGCACTCCCGAAACGACTCAAAACTGAAAAGGTCTGCATCACATTTGTAATAATGACAGTTGATGGTTCACTTGCAGGAGTAGCTGGTTGAACGACACACATACAACGAGAAAGAATATTTGCTAGTAGTTTTATTCCACCATCTCTTACTAGCTCTTCGCCATTTAGTGAGGAAGATGCACACCTAAAGCAAAGTTCAAATACTTATAGGTCAAAGTTGATATGAAGCAGAGATGATAAGAGGTCAATTGCATTCATGGTACTTACGTCAGCCATATCAGCTCTGAGGCTGCAACAAGAAGAGGTGTCCGATCAGAAGAAAGAAAATTGTTTTCATCTTGATACACAGTAATTGCATTTAATAGCATTGGGTACGCAGCATACTTAAATGGCTCCAGCAGAGCACCATAGCGCCTATACAATATGCACTGCCCCTTCAGCAAAAGCAATAACCTCCAAGGTTGCGGACCGTGTAGCCCTTGCATTGTTGCCTAGCAAAAATAATGTTCAACGCATTATTTAAATGGAAATGGGTGCGTAAATTAGCCATCCATAACATGCAAATAACCACATAATAAAGGGCCAGATAAAGTGCACAAAGACATGCACTAAGCAAAATATGCCCAAAAAACTCTATATCCAAAAATCTGTTTCCAAGGCTTGAACTCAAGACTTAATAGCCAAATATTAAGCCATACATTAATAAAGATTGCATGATGACAAAATCGTGCCCAAACGAAAGAAAAATTATTAGCATAGTTTTACACATGATACTCTTCTTGTTGCAATCTTATAATGAATGCACAATGATGAAAATAAAAAGTCATCGTCACAAGCTCCTCAACTTGTAAGGAAAGTATAATGAAACGACGATAAAACATCCATCCATTGCCAACAGAGATAGAAGAGTCCTTTATTGCAAAGTTTTAGCTTCAGATAAATAATGGACTAGATCAAAATGGCACATTAAATTATCTTGCTTCTTACTATGTGCTTTCTATGAAGGTTTAAGAATTAAATGCAGCAATAAATCAAGGGTCTAAGGTCTCCGGTCTCAATTCTTTAGAGGGTAAAATTTCTTACATATTAAACCCTCATACCCCATCAGAGTTGGGATTATACAGGGTGTTGTTATCATAAATAGGACAAAGGAACATGCACCGATGTCTGTGAGCAAGTGAAAAGTTACAGTCAAATAAAACCCTGTGCAAATACAACTTGACCTGTGTGTGTGTGTCTGTGGGTGGGGGGGTCTTTGAAGGTATAGTTTAATAGGGTATATACTCTAACTTAAGAAAACATATGATATTCAAATTTGATTGTAGCATTCAACGTGTTAACAAGCATTATATGAGAAGCTAGTAAACAGGCCAAAAAGACCAACATGGAAGTGCTTGAGCAAACAAAAAGGTATAACTCAAACAAAACCCCCATGTAAAACAACTTGAACATTTGTGGCTGCCTAATGCTTTTTTGTTGTTAAAAACAACTTGAGTATAATTATTTTTAATTTATTTGTTTAAAATTTATAGTATACTAGTATACGGTCAGCAGCCTCTTTTTTTTTTAAAATTAGAACTAAACTCACACAATTTCTAGGAACAAATTCATCGTCAAATTAGAACAATTTAAATGCTGATGCCAATTCAGGGTATGGAAGGGCGTGAAATATCCCCTATTAAGGCATCAGGTAAAAATACAATTGAAACTTGTGTGTCAGACTTTACACCTGTCTTGAAACTTGTAATTAGTGTTAGAGTTTTGAATAATTTTTTAATGGTGGAGATGAACTTTAAAATCCCTAAAACTGAAGGGTAATGTAGGATAGCTTTTTACAAAACGCTAAAGATAATGCCAAACGGACTCTCTAGAACCCACATTCCTTCCAGATTCAAGATTAGGTTTTAATAATTAAAAAAAAGCCCATGAGGCCATGAGTAAGGGAGACCTGCAATCGTTCGTATGCTTTCTGCACAGCCAGAAACTTTTCTCTCCCTTCAGGATTTTTATCTGGATGATACTTCATTGCAAGTTTTCTGTATTGGCGCTTGAGCTTCTCTTCATCAATGTTCTCAATCTGTTTTGAGATATTAGGAATCTCATGTGACATCTCAAAGAGTTTATTCTTAGGAGCTTCATCTCGTGAAACCTCATCTAAGGAAATCTCCAATATTTTGCAGGCCTCTTCTTCAGAAAGATCCATGGGCCTCCGTGTTAACTCTTCCCGCCACATTACCAACAATGACTGCAGAAATTCCACATGCTCAACAATAGGCCAATTAGGAAACCGAACCTCATCACATAAGTTCCGAAGATAATATCGATGACACCACATTTCATCTTTCAGCTCTGGGTAAGTCACTGGTGGCATTGGAGCATATTCATAGAGAGAATGGCAGTGTTGGGATAGTTTCTGTGGAAATTCACCAAGGTGTTGCAGCACCTGCACAAAGAAGCTAAATTTAGCTAACCAGTTAAATACTGTGTACTCCATATCATTGTGAAAAGTGCAATGAATTACAAAGGCCAGTCCCAATTTTATATGTCAACCTACCTGGCGGATGAGATGTTCGGCTCTCATTTTGTGTGTCCAGATGATCTCAGGAGTATCAGAATCTGAAACCATTGCAGCAGCAAATGCCGCCGGACCACTACGTTCCAACACATAAAGCAAGGATTCTGGTAAAAGTCCACCCAAAACACTACGTTTTGCCAAAGGCAAAGAAGAAGATAAGGCCGCTTCTTCCCCGCCATGAAACGCTTGATGAACATGAGTAACTGAGAAGAGCTGAGCAATTGACAGGAGATTGGATCCCGGATATGCAAGGGAAAAATAAAAAGCTCCAGTACTGTAAAGTTTTATCATTGCCTTAGGATTCCTCGTAACGACAGCCCTCAACAAAGCAGCAGCACTCTCTACAACACTTGGCTCCCCAGAAAGCATAGCCTACATATACATAAGAGAAGCAAATAAAATGAATGTTTTCAGAAATATGCCTCTGGATGCCAACAATACCAGTATACCACCAAAAAAGGTTATTATTGGCTCATGGGAAAAAAGAGGTGGAATGGAGATATATTAAGCTAAATATTGCTAAGCGTAAAATCATTCTTTGGCTTATTTATAGGGGCCGGATCCAAACTAAGTGCAGACTTAGTAAGTTTATGGTGATTGGTTTTTTTTGCCCTCTCTGTATGGAGTATAATGAAGATTGTAAACATCTCTTCTGTACTTGCTCTTTTGCTGTATCTGTCTACAAAAGCATACCACCTTGGATTGACCATGAGATTAAGGGATCTAATCTGATTGAGATGGCTGTTAATCTGGAGAATATTCAACCTGCTAAGAACAACAACCCAGTTGAACCCCACAATAGTAGGGTTTGGGGAGGGTGTGTGTACGCAGACCTTACCCCTACTCGAAAGTAGAGAGGCTGTTTCCAAAGAGACCCCGGCCGAAAGTTGCACTAATTGACTAACTGCTACTTCATTAGTTAAAGAAGCGCAATCGCGCAGATAGTTTAGAGATCCACTTTGCTTTATTCCATCACACACCCAGCTGTGTTCATTGCTGTGTCTGCTGCCAGCTGCTACTGTATATGGAGAGCTAGAAATATGAAGGGTCACAAAACCCAGGGTTTGTCTGTGAATGAGGGCATACACTCATGTTGGTACTCTTGTTGCTGCTAGAGGGATTAGGAAGTAATTGAGTGTTATTAGTTGATTTGCTGTTTGTTCTTGTTGTATACTACCTCCGTCCAGAGTATTTGTCCACTTTCATTTTTACACACCATCCAATACACTTCTTTAATCCATTTTATCTTGTAATTTGTATATTAAAAAATTATAGAAATTATATATTAATAATCTATATGTTAAGACAAATCAAACAAGATCACACATGACTATATTTAGGCTTACACATTGAGAGAATTTGATGAGTCAAAGTGCTTAGATGAACAGTTCCAAAAGTCNCATTTTTACACACCATCCAATACACTTCTTTAATCCATTTTATCTTGTAATTTGTATATTAAAAAATTATAGAAATTATATATTAATAATCTATATGTTAAGACAAATCAAACAAGATCACACATGACTATATTTAGGCTTACACATTGAGAGAATTTGATGAGTCAAAGTGCTTAGATGAACAGTTCCAAAAGTCAAAACTGGACGAATACTCCGGGACGGAGGGAGTAATATTTTCCATCATCTCCGATGGAGCCAAAAATTCACTATTTTTGACTTTGGGGTGTGATGGAATAAAGCAAAAATGGATCTTTAAACTATCAATTAATGCAACTTTCGACGCTGAGCCGGGGGTCTCTTTGGAAACAGTCTCTCTACTTTTGAGTAGGGGTAAGGTCTGGGACCCTACTCTTGTGGAATTCACCTGGGTTGTTATTGTTGTAGTTGTTGCTTGTTGTGTAATGTAGCAGACAGATTCTGTATGCTTTGTTATTTGGTGATAAATACATTCTTGCATTTGGTTCAAAAAAATAAAATGAATGTTGATATATCATATTTTACCATTTAAGATAACACCGGCCTCATAACTCAGAGCAGGACAGACTACCAAACACAAACACGATTTAAAAACTGCAGTTGCATGAATTAGTTCAAAATGTAAACAGGACTTGGGGATGAGTTCAATCACTTCATCAACAATTAGAAAAGGTGAAACGAAACCTGTGCAATATGGGGAAGGCACCTTGGGCTTGATAAGATCCGCTTGACTCTGGGAGTTGGTGTGACTATTTCCCCAGCATCATCTACGTCTGAATGTGCAGCCACCATGCTGTGCAATATGGATAATGCTGCATCACCAACCTGGAATCATCATCAGTAACTTAATTCCAGATGAATGGAGTGGGTTTAATAAAATTTAGAGTGCCAATTAATTGTTTAAAATTAGCACTAGTACCCCATAATTAGCTATTTGGGCAACAACGTAAATAAGTAACACATGAAATACATCTAAATACATAAAAACAGGATTTTTTAGCTAAGAAGTATTGATTGTACTAATAAAGATTGAAATGTGTGTTAAAAAAATTTAAATATATTACTTTGAACACAAAAGTGTTCCCACTCACAGCCATATCGCTTTGATACGATCTCAAATGGGACATAAATGCATAATGTTGATTACATCAATCATAGGTTTACCTGGGGTGGAGTGAGAACAGGTACCCGTATAGCAAGTGCCCATCTAAGTTCACGAATATCTCGTAGCCTCTTCCAATCAGTCATCCCCGAAGCCCAGCATTTGGTGGTCCAATCTATTTCCTTCTTTGACCAGAGTCTTCTTATAGCATCCTTCTCAACTGGTCCAACTTGGACACCATCCTTATTCACATACATCCATTCCTTCAATGGCTCCATAAAAGCAGTAGCAGCTATTAAGTTGGACTGCAGGGGTATAACAGTTCTCTCTGAAGCTTCATGAACTACAGTTAGCAGGTCAACAGCTAATATAC
>OOIL02002010.1:105552-121426 GCA_900332095.2 Cuscuta campestris | reverse complement strand
CTACAGTTAGCAGGTCAACAGCTAATATACAACCACCAACCAATACGCATGCCTCTATATTGGACAAAACTTTCATCAATACCTGCAGAAAGAGGAAAGAAATTTCAGAAAAAGACACAGCACTTGGTTACAATGGAAATGGAAATACAACTGTCATTTCAAGACAGAGCAAATAACAGTAATGCAATCTATCAAGTTTCACAATGAAAACTAAGTCTCATATAAAATTCAAATCTCACTTGAACAAAACAACACTAAGGTTTTAAAGATTATGACTGATGTGCTATTCATCAAATGCCAAAAGGATAAGGTATATTTTAGATTTAAGATAGGAAAACAAAGATGCCATGTCTTATTTCTTGAGATCACCGACATCATATTCTTAGTTATAATTCAAATCCCTGCAGTAAGCTTGTGTTTCATAAATATTGGAGCTCAATTTCAATCTTTACCAAGAAAAGAAATAAAAAAAAAATTACCAGTAAGCATACAAAACAAGAAAGGAAAAGAGAGACTAATAATTTTATTCTTATAACCTTGAGTAGGAGGAGAAGACGGTGCCGCAAGGCCCTATCATCGGTTCTATCCAAGAGAACAGTAATGTGTGGGGCACCTTCAAATGGGCCTAAAGTATTGTAGTGCTGCTCATATACAATTGACATTGCCCGAGCACAAAGCTCCCTAACTGAAGATCCTCCTACTCCTCCAAAACCATCCAACCTTCCCATATCACACCAATTATCAGACGCACCCATTTCATCAGGAATGGCACCATCTACAGTAAGCCCCATATCTGCATCACAAAGGAAGCGGTGATACAAAGCTCTAAAGAAAGCGACTGGGTCACGCAGGGGGAAATCTTGTGCTCTTCCACTGCTACCACTTTCAAGCAATAGACGAAGATAATACTGACCCACACAAACTTCCTTTAATAAGCTATGATATCTAACTGAAAACTCAGTATAGTTCCAAGAAATTTGAGGCATGCTATCTTGGACAGTCATAGACTCTGAAGTTGCACCTCCAGGAACAATATCATCAGTGCGTTCCTTCTCAACATCTAGATTATGAACTTCAGCCTGCAATGCTTCTCTTAATTCCTGTCGAGTTCGCTCGTTCCATATCAAGTCTGCACGGTTGTGATCAAGACTAAAAGCTCGCCAAAGTTCAGGCCAATTCAATAATAACCTCCCACATCCTACAGTTACATCTTCTACAACTACCTGAGCAGGAGCTGGAAGCCCTGCATTCTGAGAAACCATGCTCGCATCAGAAGTTGGTTCTACTGACTCATATGTACTTGTTGAAGGAGTGTCAGCAGAAGGAACAGCTGCAGACTGATCAGTGTGCAGGATACCTGTAGTTGATGTGTCAGTTTGGATGTTTTCACCCACATGGCCTGCAGCTGAATGAATCTGTGATACCTGTCCAGGAGTTGGTTCTACAGTAGCATTTTGATAACCATCTTGACTTCTGAAAGGAATGATACTACCATGCCGTGGTTGATCACCAATTCCATAGTTATTAAGGAAAGGATGTTCATTAGATGTGATGGCTTTTCCAGGATGTATCCTCCTCTGTTGAAAGAGACGTGTTTGTCTCCTCCTTCTTAGCAATGAGCCATCATTAGGTAAATCTTCAATTGAACTTGTAGATCTTGTGTGCAAATATGCAACAAGGCCAGGAGGCAAAACTCTAGATAACAAATCAAGGGCAGGTTGATAAGAATCAGCCCAAAGAGCCACAAGTTGTCGGCTGACTTGCTCACCAGCAGGAAGATAAAAGGCATGCAGCAAATGCCTCAGCAACGCACCATCTCGTAAAGAAGCATCACGCATTGATTCTGCTGCAACAGCATCTTCTTCAGCAATTGTACGCATAATGACAGCTACTGTTTCTCGCACACTTTCTGCAGGATGTCCAAACAATGCAAACAGGCGACGACGTAACCCAGCTACAAGACGTAGCAACTCCACAAAAACTGTATATTGAGTTGTCTCACCATGTGGTTCACAAATCATTGACTCAAGAACTTCAACTATAGACATTGACAGTAGGGGTGATACAGAAATAGGCTTTATCCTGTTCACGAGAATTATAAGATTACTTGGTTGAGCGAATAATACAGATTTGGTATGCATTATTGTTGCATGCCTTTCTCCTTTGGTGTCTGTAAGTGCATTAGTTTCCCCAGGACCGCCACCAACAAGTACAGCAATTAAACCTGCAACTTCACCAGCTACACCCTCGGAGCCATTTCTCAGAAGACCCATGATGCGCCCAACCGCAGCTGGAAAAGACATCACATGAGAAGCAGCACTCCTTGATGCAAGCAACCTGCGCAAACATGCAATGAAACCCATCACTGTAGCAGCTGCTTTAGGAGACGGAGGTGGCAAAGGAGGTGACTCAGGGGGGAGATTGGGAGCAGCTGGAAGCATTGTGATAAGAGCCATTAGTGTGACCTCGGGTACTTCAATATTATGAGGTAATCCACCATACTGAATGCACGCATTAAATTCTCTTATTCTACGCCACAATTTGGCTCTCGATCCAGGAATAGATCCTCCCTCTGCTAGAGCATCTTTAGCAGCTGCTGCCAAATGCTTCAAGTGCATGGTTGCAGTTTCCAAGTCGGCAACAGGGCTAGGTGTCACAGGATATTGTAAGTGAACTCTGCCACAAGGAGGATCAATTCGATGACCAGGCATGGTTAGCCGTGGCAATACAGGTATCGGGCATTGCCCCTGCAAAAAGCAAATAACATGTAACTGAATATGGATAGAGCAACAGGAAGTAACCAGTTCGCAAAATTCGACTTGCCGTTGCATGCACATGTATAAGTGAACTGTGAAAACAAAAGAGGCTGATTCATCATCCAACTACAAAAAGAGAGAAGAAATAGTAACGGGGGACTAAAGGTACCTACTTCTGTTTGCAACATGTCACGAATTGCTGCAAGTAAGCTATCTCGGGATGTGCTCGCATAGATCTGAAAGAATTATATAGATTACTACCAACAGATAGCGTTTAAAAGAAACATGGGTATCCTTCAAGAGCCAAAAATGCATACGTGAATAGGGCATCCATCGTTAAATTCAATGGCAAACATCTGGGGCTCCTCAGCAAATCGAACAAGTGCACTAACTGCAGACAGAGGTCGAACACTTACAGCCTACAAGCATTTAGTAGATTCATTTGCATCAAACTCAATGTCTTACTGCAAGTTTATAGTCATAAGATTGACATTTAATCAAGTGCTACACATTGCATCAAAGCTTTGAATGACACAAGTACAAGCAGAATTCAGTCTGCTTATCATATGCATTTATGTAATTTGAAAGGTTGCTTAATATAAAGAGTAGATATGAAAGATGCAGCAGGCATAGAATCATGTAATAGCATCAACGTTTTATTCAGAATAACTGAATATAAGTGAATGCCTGTGAAGCTAAAATCTTGTGTTCTTTCATAATCAGACTTGACCTTCTTTGATTCTTATCAAATAAAATTAGCTTATACTTAAGGCTGCATTTACAAAATGTTCTTTGATAGAAAAAAAAAGAACCAGAACTAGCTTACTTCATAGTTCTCAGGCCGCCTTTCAACAATAGAAACCTTTGTTAGAACAAGTTGACGAGATACTGCATCACCATTTTCCCCAAGGCCTCCTTTAGGACCAACCAACAAACTTGTTCCAGGACTATTTACAGTCCCATGTGCACTAGTACGCAGCCTTATCACTGACCAAGCACCCAGAGGAGTTTCTTCTGCTCCAACCGCTTCTTTTGCTGCATCACAAGAAATAAAATTACAAAGTTAATTAATTACTCCCCCTGTCCCAATTTGTTGTGTCTATTTTCCTTTTTGGCCCATCAAAATTTTTTATACATGTCTCCATTTCTAGGAATATAGTGTGGTCCATAGTGCTCTCTCTCATATGCATAAATCTCAACCATAGTTTTCACTTTATTAATACTCATGCCCAGTCAAAGTGGGCGCAAAAATTAGGATGGAGGGAGTACATAAATAATGAGTTATATGAGAACAAGTCATAGAAATATGCATTGAAGGAAAAGAACTTTATTTTAGAAAAAAAACCTACCCCTTCTCTTTATATACTCGGATATAGTTAGTGATTGAGAACTGTCCATTGATAATGAAACCCCAACCATAGATTTGGCAGATTTAATCTGCACAAGAGCACTTCAAACATTGTAAAAAACATCTTCCAAAGCCTAAAGATTCCTAAAGGGAAAACAAAACTAAAGGTGTTTGAAAGCAACTGAGTAAATAGTATCTGAACTCTGAACCACACATTACACCAAATACAAAGCGTGGAATACTGAATACTTAGGGTAGAGAAAAAAGTAACTGCTATAAGTAGCATGTGGACAACACATTACACCAAATACAAGGTGTATCATACTTTGGAAAAAGATTAGTCATTGCTATAAAATAAGACTTTTGCATACAATATTTGCTGTTACAGCAGCATTTGAAGTCCCTGAAGCTGCCTGGAAAGCTTTAGATTTTCTTCCATAAAGGGGACAAAGAACAAAGCCCCCAGCTTCAGCATTTCGTTTCCCATAAACATCAGACAGAAGAATGATTGCAGGAGAACCCATATCCCTAAAGTCCAAACACCAACAAAGATCTCCTGATTCTAATTCAGTAATTTCAACTCCTACATATGTAATCTTCAGTTTCTGCAAGAAGCAAATTCATCATCACAACAACAGAAATTTACTAAACCAGTGGAATGAAGGAATGAATAAAAGCAAGAGAATGGTTTAAAGACAAGGATGTGTAACATTGAACTTCATCCACATTTGCAGTAGAATGAAAGTATCCACTAATTGCTAAGTGACAAGTACAAAATAGAGGTTTTATGACAGTTACAGCCACAAACAGAAGGTCTGCAAATCTGCAATTGAATGCTCCATTGGTTTCTGCAATTTTCGCCACTCTTCATTCTTAGTGAAAAGCCATTACAGTCCACCACAGAAAGAGATTCAACAGTGCCAAATGAAGCAAAGAGACCTTCAAAGCTCTAGAAAAATGCCACGGATCCATATTTTTGAGGAGAAATAAGGCTGAATGTGTATTACGTAGTTTTTCCAAATTATTTTGGCCAAGTATTAGACAAAACTATTAGTCATTTTGAATTAGTGGCATGTGAAATTATATCATTACCATGTCGTTTAAATTGAACATGCGAGAATTTTTTTTCCCTTTGGTAATATACGATAATTCTTTGGATAATCTGAAGTCATGCACACAGTCTTCTCAAGAAATACAAAAATTTGACACCCTATTTATCAAATAGAACTAGTAAAGTCACACTAGTGCTTCAGAGATTTCTTCTTTAGGGTCTCTTATATATGACTCTCACTCTCTTGGGCATAGTAGTTTGGTGCTCTCGTCATGGCTATATTTATAACCTATATGTAGCTAAAGTATTGTATCATATGTATAGTATTCCTTGTGTCCCGTATTTAGTTCTCATTTGCAGAGGAGTGACAGTTTATGTCATAATTCATTCCTTTTAGGAGTGTTAACTTCATTTTGGGATGTCCATAAAAGAAAGTGAGAACTCAAAAATATAGGATGAATGGAGTACTATATAATGCTTCAAATAGATATGCTCTAAATCGAACTCATACAAGGATATTTGAAAAAGACTAAAGAAAAGATGACTTACATATGGAACCCACTGTGAAGTTTTCCTCCTTAAATGCAAAACTGGAAACTCTCCAATTGTACCAAGCTTGTCCCAACGAATTCTATGCAGCTCAGTCAAAATACTAGCTCGATACATGGATGAAAATTTGAAAGCTTTAAACTTTCCACGGCCATCAGTCCTCACACTTATATTGAACTCATTTGAATTGTCATCCCTGCCAATTATAGGCTGGGCAGCTTCGAAATCACTCCCGACATCATATGAATTCGTCACAGACAAAGTAGAGGGGTCCAAAGTAATTATAGTATAATTGGATATGCACAAGATCCTCTTGTATTTCCCGCGCCATGAATGTTTAACGACCATATACCTGGCCAAGTACTCGGGCTCTTCCACAGCATGATGAGGGACAGGGGAGGGTGAAACAGAAGTGGACGGCTGCGGAGGTGGATTCTGCTGCTCTGGAGCCGTTGTGTGGCGATGCACGAAATCCATTGGGGGCAGGTAGTGGAGAGAGTAAAGCGGAGGTGGACTAGGGCGAAGGAAAGACCATATCTTTGAACCCGAACCACCGGCCGGCCCGACGGAGGACGGTACCTGCCGGGACTGATTCGCACCCAGCGCTTCAAATCTTGCTCCTTTTTTCCGAAAAAAAAATCTCCGGCCCTTTTGGTCAATCAAAACCTAAACTTTCACCGGTGATTTCTCAAACTCGACCGAGCTGAAATCCTCGAATCAAACCATTCCGAATGCGATTATTAAATGTGTTTGTGTACAAATGCCGGTGGAAAAAAGGCCTGAACCCATCAAATTGCAGGAGAAGATGAGTTGGATCGGGGGAACAGACCCCAGACTGCGTTGTTTAGATACTTTGGAGTTCTGATCAGAGTGAAAGACGCTGAAGCAGGTGATTGGGCTTATAGAAGGAGTAGGGGTGCCTATGATTTGAGAAAATATTACTCCCTCCGTCCCAAATTATTTGTCACATTTCTATTATCGAGACAAAATATCAAGTTTTTTTAATTCATTTTATTTACATAGTGGTAAAGAAATAAAAAATAAAAATTACATATCAAAAAATTACATGAAAAGTTCTTCAAAATAAGAGGTGTCAAGAATATTTTAGTTTATCAAATAACCAATGAAAACGTAGAAATAAACAAAAGTTCCCGCGACTGCTGAAAAAGCAAATGTTGTGAATATTTTGGGACAGAGGGAGTAATCGATTAGATGTGTCATTAGGTATCCTTTTATTTTTATTGGATATCGAATTCGGATACGAATCTTAATGGATATTAAAAATTAAAATTGTATCTGTATCCATCGAGTATCGGTCGAATATCGGATGAATCAGTATCCATTTCTAATTTTAAAGTCAAATTTAACAATACTTTAACTTCTAATTAGATTAAAGTCAAACTATTATTCATTCAATTGTAATTTGTTACGAAATAGTTTTTTCTTATTTTTGTAATTTATAGTATTCTATGACAACTTCATATGGCAAAAAATATATACAGAGTACACATACAGACATATTTTTTATGTGTCTACACATTTTTATGTGTTTACACATATATTTTTCATATAAAAATATCTTATACTTTAAGATGTCAATAGAAAAATAAAATATAAAAATAAAAAATTAGGGAAAAAACCATATATAACGGATCGAGTACACGAATAAACAATTATTTTAACGGTTGTCTATGCGAAGCGGATTATAAGCGGATCAGATGTATGATTACCAAATTTATATCCGTTTATCAATCAGATATCCTAACTGGATACGGATAATAACTGTTTTTAACGGATGCAGATATTTTCCATATAAACGGATATGGATGCAGATGGTAATCAAATTTTCGATTATCCATTTACAACCCTAGTCACAAATGGTTTTTGCCTGGTTCTAGACTTCCGACTACATGTTGCAAACGAATCAATCAATTTGATTTTGGTCTGGGTTTACTAAGATTTGTGTTTAAGATGTTCAGGTCATTTTAGTAATGTTCTGTTCAGGTCCTCGTTACTTTAGTTCTCTATATTTCTTGATTCTGTTTGGTTATGATCCAATTCAAAAATGTTTTGGATATATATCAGTTCATATAGGTATCGCTTCGGATAAATATCTGTTGGGATACAAAACAATTTGATTAATTATTAGTTAGGGTATATTTTTGTATATTTCAATCCTTAATTATTTGTTAAAATCAAGTTTTACCTCGTTTTTCGCATGGGATAGTAGACTTTTACATTATATTCATGAGTGTATGCATGTGTGTATAATTTATACGGAGTAATAAATACCCGAGTAAATAAGAAGGGGTAGTCTGACATCAATCTAATTGGTGTAACATTATTACACCAATCCAATTGGAATACCTACGGTGTTCGGCTGTGTTCCGATCGTAAAATTGATTGTTCCTACATCCTATAATCCCCCGTTGAACCCCTCTAGTCCGTCATGTCCCCAATGCACCCTACAGCCCGCCTATTTCATTTCACCCAATTTGGGTCTAAAATTTAACCCAAAAGTCAACAAAATTTGGTGCAATGAAATTTGGGGGTGCGGTGTACATTGGGGACGGGGTGGGCGAGGGAAATTTACTTAAGGGTAAAAACAATCAATTTTATGATCGGAACACCGTAAGTATTCCAATTGAATTGGTGTAACGATGTTACACCAATTAGCTTGATGTAACATTACCCCTCCTCTAAATAAAAAAGTGAAATACGGAGTATGTATTAAACTTGTCATGTTACATTATTAATATTAGAATTAGAGTAAGTTCACTAAATGGTTCTTTGTAATAAGGTGTTTTCCCAATTCAATCCTCAATAAGTTTTAATTACCTACATGGTCCTCTATAATTGAGATTTATTTTCAAGATAGTCCTTCATAAATAATGTTATTCAAGTGATGATTAACTGGGAGATATTTTGGTATATGATCATCCAAATTTAAAGTATATTTTCGAAACAGTTATTTCTGTACAAGTAAATGTAAAAATTAAAAAAATACATTGACTATAAATATTTTATGAAATATTTAAAACTCATAAAAAATATTTTAAATGTCAAATCAAATACACATCTTTAATTAGAAAAAACCATTTCGGAAAAATACTTCTTTATAAATGATCATTTTAATAATTAATTCTAAATTTAGCGGATAAAAAATACCAAAATATCCTCAATCAATCATCATTTGAGTAACATTATTTACGAAAGACCATTTTGGAAATAAATCTCAATTATAAAGGACCACGTATATAATTAAAACTTATTGAGAACTGATTTGGGAATACACCTTATTACAAAGGACTATTTTGAGAATTTACTTTTAATATTAATACATGACGCACATATATTATTGGGAGCTCAATTTTATGAGAAGAGGTGGAGCACCCACTTGGTTAAATTTTTTAGTGCAATGAAGCCATTATTCAGAGTAGTGGCAGTCGCGAGGCATTTGACTCCCGCACCTTGCCACATCAGATTTTTGTCTTGCTGAGCACTGTATATCATTGTCGTGTCACTTGCTTTTCATGGCATATGCGAGACACACTATAACTTTTTTTCTTTTTCTTTTTTGGTTTGTTTTGACAAATAGAAAGAAACTTTTTTTGAAGACATAAATCTAATCCCTCGTTCCTAGCAATCGGTATATTTTGACCTTAGAATAACTTTTGTTTGCATTGCGTATATTTTTTCATGATTCAATTGTTAAAATAAAATATTTTTTTAACAATTGTTTTAAAAGACTTTTGATAAAGTATGTAATTTATGCTCTTTATTTTTTTTTGTCAATTTGCAAATAATAACAATTTAAAAGAGACGATCTTTTACAAGTTGTTTGAAAGAGGATAATTTTTTGGGGACATATACAATTGACATTGCCCGAGGATAAAAGAGACGATCTTTTATAAGTTGTTTAAAATTTACATATTTTAAAAATACATCAAAGGTTTTATAAAATAAGAAATGACAATAATATTTTTAATTATCAAATAATCATTAAAGGCACACGAATAAACAAAAATTCTCATAATTTTTAAATACTAAAGACTATAAATCTTTGTGGGAAGGATAGAGTATTATGTATGCTTTAATTTAATTATATTATCATTCGATTTCATTGATATGAATCCTTTAATTCAAAATTTTCTTTTTTCTACTCTTGCCAAATAAGAAGTATATGATTTACTCAATACCGAGTACTTTTTTTTTGAAAAGAAGAATCAATATCATGACGGCTGAAAGATCAAGGCAGCTGAAAGATCAAGGCAACAAAGTTTCGAGATGGGGGGTTGAACTCCCACACCTCACAAACGAACCCAGCTTTTCTTGCAAGCGTGAGCTATTCTATTACAAGAACGACCAACAAACGCAATAGAGGAAGACGAAAAAGAAGAGTCCCCGCGTTCCAATGTTGGACTTTCATCTACTCGACTAGAAGAGGCATGCCTGAAGTTAATTGAAGTTAATTGATTACTCTGTATCATAATATATAGGGGTGAGCAAGTAACGAATCGAACTCAAAAATTCCTGAAAAACTCAAGAAAACCGAAACGAAAAATATCGAACCTAATAAATTCCAGAAAAAACTGAACTATACCGAACCGAATAATCGATTCGGTATTTGGTAACGACATGAGGTAACTTCCCATACCAAAATTTTCGAACCGAAGATATGTACAAAAATATTATAAATATAATTTTCTTTTTAGATTTATTCATCAAAAAATAAGTTTATTTCATATTTTGCTTCCAATTTTATTATGTGTACATTGTTCTTTTATTCATGTTTTAAGTTTTTGTTCATGAATTAAAAATAATAATAGGCATTTGGAATACTATTTTGTTAACATTCATTTTGTTTAGTTTGTAAAATATAAAATAAGTTTCATAAGACATTCTTTAATTTAATTATTCATTTTTCAATTTTGTAATGTTTCTTTATTTAAATGCATTTTTTAATTTTTTGAAAAAATAGGTTCTGTAACATATTAAATTATAAATTATATACATATATGTTTATACCGACTTGTACTGAAACTGATACGAAACTATCCCGGACCAAAATTTTGTGACAGGGATCAGTACACAAAAACCCCATCGAGCCGAAATATTCAGTACGGTATCGCTACGAGCTAAATGACGTATCATGCTCACCCATAATGATGGCCTTGTTGAGATGTTGGCAGTTGACTGTTTGTGTTGGTGATTGAGTTAGCTATTTTGAGCAGCAGATTGTATTTGTTGTTAAGAAAAAAATTATTTGGTAAATTTAGATGTTAATAAACAGGTGTTTGCTGTGAAAATTACATATTTAGACATGTCTCCAAATATGTTATTTTTTTGAAAGAATGTGTTAATTAATTTCTTGTTTTGAATAGTTTAATTTTTTAAATTTTGATAACAACAGCAACCAGTAGGATTTGGGAAGGGTGTGTGTACGCAGACCTTACCCTTATTCAGAAATAGAGATGCTATTTCCTAAAGTTTGATAGAAACTTATAAATAATTTTTTTGATTTTTTTTTGAACACTTATAATTTAAACATTATTTATTTTCTATATGTATTTATAATCATTTCATGTTAAAATAAAAATTAAAAAGAATGATGCTAAAATAAAAAGAAGACTAGAGTACCATAATAAAATATTGGAAGGAAGAAACATGTGCAAAGCAAGAAAAAGATTGGAATGAAGAAAAAAAACATTTCCATTAAAAAACATGAGGATGGAGGCATGTTCTTTTTTCAATGCACCTTTTATAGTCTAAAAAATAAATGGTTTACACTTTACTATAGATAAAGTAGAGCTCCCATGGGTCATTTAAATTTTAGAGCATTAGTTATTTTTAACTTTACATCCTCTATATATAGATGATCATTATTCATATGCTATAAATAAAATACTCCGTATTACTCTTTCCGTTGTCAAAAATACTTCCTCTTTCATTTTTTCTACTTCCAACAAAATACTTCCACTTTTTATTAAAAACTACCTTTATCCTTATTTTTTTATATCCTATCTATCACATTATACCTTTTCTCTAATAATTTATTCCTCACATCTTATTTTACCTATCAAATCAAGGGCAAAATTGAAAGTCAGCTAGAATTTGACACTTCCTTATTTTTACACTTAGTCAAACTAGGAACTCTTTTTTAGAACGAAGGGACGAGGGAATAATAAATTATACTGCTTCTTCAACTTTAGTTATGTACAGGGTCACCGCCAATTTCACATGTATTACTACTTTCATCAAATTTTCTTTTATCTTTTATTGATTTGAGTTCCGTTTTACACTCAGATCAGAGAGCTATTTTTTAATTAAAATTTCCGATCACATTCTCATTTTTTATTCGATTTTTTGTATTATTGATTCAAAATTGAGGGCTGATTCATAATTTTGTGGGTCATCTCCTTGTTCCGTATTGAACATAACTCAGAGCTGTCTTTGCTATAGAAAATTTGGAGGAAAAATATTAATGTCAAATAATTCTAAAATATTATAAAAATATAAAAAATAATTGATATAGTTGGAGAGGTGGTGGAAAAGTAGAATACTAAATCACCATTGGGAAACTAAAATAGCATTTAGCTTTCCAATTTTTAGCATATCCATTGGAGATGATCTGACTGTTCAAATTTTGGCTGTTGGAGGCAAACAACTACGGAGTAAATCTAAAGGCCAACACCCAGACATTGTTTTTGGCCGAATGAAAAGTCAAGAAAACATTCATGGTCAAACCAACCAAAGGGCAAAGGCTACCTCAACAACTATTTACCAAACATGACCAATATCTAATGATTTCATTAGGAAAAATATACCGTACAAAAAAAATAAGTATATTAAAGATACCAAAAGAAAGTATATTAAAATTTGAGTAAATTCTATAATTGGTCCTTTATAACAAGGGGGTTTCCCTATATAGTCCTCTATTATCAAATATTACTCAAGTGGTTTTTCTTTTATGGGTACCTTTCCACAAATAGTTTTTTTATCTTCTATCATGTTGATGTTAATTTGAGGGCTAAAAGTGTAATTTCACAATGATAATATATCTTTTTTGTCATATACAATTCCAAAGGCTGTTCCATTTGCGTCGTTTGTGAATTACAGTCGCTTTTTTCGACAACTATAGTCTACAAATGTGATCTTTCGTCAGAATCATAGCCCACAATCATAGTCATTATTTTTGTGTTATCTGCTTAACCAATATTAGAACACCTCACTAGACATAATGTTGACGTCAAATTATACTTTTAGCCTTTAAATTAACACCGACACGGCAGAAGATCAAAAAAAGGACCATTTGTGGAAAGGTATCCTTAAAAAAAGTACTACGGGGTAATATTTGATAATAGAAGACTAAATATGGAAACCCCATGTTATAAAGGACCAATTATGGAATTTACTCTTAAAATTTTTAGTCACACACATTCTTTATTGTAATGTTCGTATATATGGAGTATTAATTTATTAGTTTTGAAAGTGAAAAAGACAATTACTTTCGACAATTTTTTTATTATTTGTTACCTTACTAAAAGTTTATGACTATACACTAACGAATCATGACTATTAGTAATACACTAACTTAATTATCAGCTTAGTTGATAACTCGGAGTATTGGTGTTAATTGAATAATTTCTGAGAAAAGTGATTTAATTTATTGAATTTCAGAGTATTAATGTAAAATCACAAATTTCTCGTAGTATTCATGTAAATTTTTCCTATTTAAAAAACAAATCAACCTTATTTGATTTGGACATTTGGTTCTTATCCTATGGTGATATATATCAACCTGGTCTTGGTCATAGCCGCATTAAATTTGCCCTTCAGTCTTATAAATTAGTTTAAAAACACATAGTAAAATTTCGATGATACTGTCAAGTAGTGGTGCAAGCTATTCGGAAGAAGGGTTTTTCTTCTTTATCTTACTTTGGCTATGTTATCTCTGAATGTAAGGCTTTATTATCTCCTTTTACGTCTCCTTCAATTCTATTATTTTTGTTAATTGCAATTGTAATGTTATAGCTCATGCCTTTATTTTTGTGAGGTGTGGGATTCTTATCCCCCTCACTTGGTGACTTTGATTCTACCAAGAGTAATGCTATCGAGGTTTTCTGAAGAAAATGCAATCTAAAAACATCAACTTTGACATTACAGCTGACAGTTCTCTATAAATAAATACAAATAAATTTGTATACAGTCCTCTATAAATAAATAGAAATAAATTTGTATACACATGATATAATTATCTAAAACAAACCATTATATTGCGAGTTTGTATAATTTTACTCATGATTGTCATCTGTGGTGTCGAAGGTGATATTGTTCTAGCACGAATCAATTAGTCTTATTCAGTCAAGTGTATGCTACAAACCCATTAGGTTTGAGTCGTTTGACACCAACAATTTGACACTAATTGTTCCGCAGACATATACAATATGTCATTTTTTCTATTTTTGTATTCGATTATGATTTGGAAATTGATGTACATCCTAGTTGCTGATTACTAACTTATTAACGTTAGTGGGTATTGTGTGATTTCTGACAATTGTCTTAAGACGTAATTTTGCAAAATCTCTACAAATACTGGATGCAAGCTCTATCATTTACCAGAATATGCAATTAAAGATCGATTTATCTCATTTGAGTCTAAGCATTTATGTGGATCCAAGTGATGAGGTCTATTTTTTTTTGAGTAAATTCCATAAAAGGTCCCCAGTTATAGGTCGTTTTACATATTTAGTCCCTACATATCAAATATTACTAATTTGGTCCCCAATTATTATATTTATTTCTACAAGTGGTCTTTTGTTAACATTTTCATTAAAACGTGGATAAAATTATAAATTCACACTCCTTTCTCTCCTCAATTAAGCTTTCTCCTCCCTTGTACTCCTTTCTCAAACTTGTCGCTGAGTTTCTAGCTTTGAACCCTAAACCAAAATCATCACTCTTCTCTCAATTGTTTGTCTAACTGGAGGAGCGATCATTTAAATTTTGGGTTTAAGAGCTTCAAACTCAGCGACGAATTTGGGAAAGAGTATGAGAAGATGAAGAAAGCTTAATTGAGGAGAGAGAGAAGTATGAATATACAATTTTATCCACGTTCTTAACGGAAATGTTATAAAGGACCATTCGTGGAAATAAATATAATAATTGGGGACTAAATTAGTAATATTTGATATGTAGGGACTAAATATGTAAAACGACCTATAACTGGGGACCTTTTATATAATTTACTCTTTTTTTTTAGAAAAATGCTAGGGGGTGGTGTACCCCATTTGTCCCCCACCCCTCCATTACCATAAAAATGAGTAAGATATTTTAAAAAAATTAAATAAATAAAAATGAGTGGTGGAGAAAGGGGTAGAGGACAAATGGGATACACCATTGGTGTACCTCTAGCATTGCTTTTTTTATTACTAACTTCATTAAGAGCACTGGTAATACGTTTGAAGCCCCGGGGCTTCAAACTTTCTCTCTCTGCCACGTCAGCTTTAACTTACACCCAAAATTCACTAGAAATGGGTTTGAAGCCCTGGGGCTTCAAAACTGGGCTTCAAACCTTCATTTTTTACATTTTTAAATATACATCTTCTAAAATTAAATTAATAAAATGTACTTAATTTATTATTAAATTAAATTGAAACACAAATAATAAAAAAACACATTAATTAAATAAAAAAAGCGACAATAATTTAAAAAAAAAGATACATTAATAAAAAAAAACTAAGGTAAATTATATTTCTCCTTGATCTCTCTCATTCTTTGCTCGTAGATAGTTCGTCCAAACTCCGACAACGTCCCGGGGTCGGTTTGCATGACTTTCATCTCGGCCTCCTGCTCCTTTAGCTTCAACTCCTTCTCTTTAAGCTTCAACCTCTCTTGTTCTTGGAGATTGAACGCCCGAAGTTGTTCAATCATTGCCCGGCCGATTTCGTCGCGGGGAGAAGCGGAAACAGAGGCGGACCCTCCCGAACCAGAGGCAATGGATTTTGCCTTCTTTCTTCCGATCGGCCGTGGAATGGGGTCCTCGTCATCGGAATCCGCAACGTTGAAGGGAGGGATTTGATCGGTAGAACCGATAGTCTCGTCGACCTCAACCTCGGCGGCGACGGTGGATCTTTTCCGCAATGATCCGCCGTCGGGATTGTTGAGTTG
>OOIL02002010.1:79381-105106 GCA_900332095.2 Cuscuta campestris | reverse complement strand
CCGACGCCAATATGCACTCCTCCTCCGGCGTCCACTTTTGGATTGACCGTGCCGCATCGGTCAACGTGCTTTTGGCTTTGTGGCTCCTCCGGCGTGTACTTTTTTTCGATCCGGACGGTTCCGGTTGAGTCTCCGGAACCGAATCTCGGTCGACGTACCCCGATTGTTGCGTCTCGTATATCGGCGGTCGATCGCCCCACTCTTGGTAGAACCACATCGCGGCGTCACTCGGGGGGAGATTGTCGGGATCGAAGCCGGAGCCGGAAGGATTCATGTTGAAAATTGGGAGGAGGGATTTGAATTTTGAAATTTAAAAATAAGAAAGAAGAAGAGATTGGAGAGAAGGTGTGAGAGATTGGTTAGGAAGGGTTGAATTTATAGGGAATTTTTTTTTTTTTAATTTGGGGTGCAACGACTTTTTTAGCCGTTAGGAGGGAGCAGCGCATTTTCCACGCCGCGTCATTCGTTTGACGCAGGCGCCCTCACGCCCGTTTCACGCCGGCGGGGGGCGGTGTTTCACGCCCCCAGGGCGTTAAACGCCCCGTAACGCTGGTGGGCGTGAGGGGTGTTACCAGTGCTCTAACCCACCCATCTCTACCGACTACCCATATGACTCATTAAAAAAAAGCTCCAATATTTAATGGATTTCACGAGCATTTCCACGGCAATTTCTCTCTCCCGCCGTACGACGGTGAACGCACATACCTTTTGCTCTGCGTGTAAAACATGTGACCCGACAGTTTCTTGCCTTTTCAAGTCCCACATCATTCGTCTAACCACCAACGATAATTTCTCATTAATTCTCTCACATTATTTTCATACTCTTCCGCATTCCGGAGCACATCAGGGAAAAAAAGGCCAAAAAAAAAACAAACAAATAAACTGTGAAAAGCCAAAAGTCTTGATTCTTGATGCTACACATATACTGTACTCGACTGGCCGGAGAACCGTATATCAAGATCCACAGTCTTGTTTGATTGCGTTTATGTTTATTCCTCTTGGTTTGGATCCGGGTCTTCTGAATCAAACACTGATAAGTCTGAATGCAGGTGAGGATTCATGATCGAAGTGAACGTTTATCTACTGGTGTTGGTTTGGTGAAGAAGAAGAAGAAGAAGATTGAAAAAAAGATTATCTTTTTAAGTTTTGATTTTGGGCTCACAAGAATATGACGATTTGGGTTTCTTTGCTTTTGGATTCTTAGCCCCATTTCATCCGTTCATCTGGATTTGAGATAGAAATTGAGCTGTTTAAAGAATCCTCTGTTCAATTTATTCCATCAGCGACCAAACAAAAGACAGTTGATTGATTACTGTAATTAATTTTTGTAGTAAAGATTCAGTTTTTGAAAATATTTACTGTTTCTTGACGTTGAAATGAGCTCCGGGTAGATCTATTAGCTTTGAATTTCAAACATTATTGCTCACTCACCAAATTTCTACAGTGTTCTGATTTGTTTTTGTTTGAACTGGAGTTGGTTCGAATTCAAAATATTTACCCCTTTCTCATTCTTTGAATGTTTTAAACTGACAGTGACACATTCATAAATTTGGAAACCATACTGTTTACATTTTAGCTAATTCACCTCTCCATGTTTTTGTTTATGACTTCAGCATATTAAAGCTGAAGAAGAGCCATGTTTTGATAGATAGAGTGTGATATGTTAATCTGAACCAGAGTTTGGAACATTACCCCTTCGAGTGTTCCTATGAAATTATTCGTGGATTTTGGGAGATTGTCTCTTCATTCATATAGTAGCCGAGCCCAGTGATATTAGGAACAAAGCCACTGGTTGGAAAATATGCCTCGCGACAAACCGCGACCTGCTGTGTACAAATCATTTCTCAGTTGTGATGATCCGAAGGGAGTGGTTGAGTGCAAGAGAATTAGGAAGTCGAAGCCTGGGCTCCCCGATGTGGATGAAACCCTTGGCAAACGAATAGAATTTGAAGCTTCTAGAGAAGAAATGATCGCCAAACAGTCTGCAGATAAGTTCAACTGTTCGTGTTCTGTCCACCTCATTGAAGTTTCCAGAGGAGCCCAGAAGCTCAGTCATGTGCTTGAATCATGGTCAAAGGGGATTGGCTCAGACAGGAAGTCTAAGGATGTAGCCAAAGACTTGTTGAAAGGGGCTCTTGATTTGCGGGAGTCTCTAGAAAGGCTTGAGAAGTTGCAAGAAGCATCAGGCTTCATGACAAAGCTGAGCAAGACAAAAGAGGGAAATGGGAAAGGGAAGTTAAAAGGTGCAGGATGCATTGAAAGGACTAGATCAGAACGGATTACTGGGGATCGAATGTACAAGCTGGACTATGGAAAGCCAAGGCATTCCATTGATGGAGCTTCTTGGGATTGTTATGAGGAGTTAAGGGAGGCGATATTGGACAGCTTTGCTAGGCAGAATTGGTCATTGCCATCAGACCATGCTATGGAAAAGGGTAGTTTTGGAAATAGAGATATGGAACTCTCTCCGGATCTCCCCTCTACTAGCTCCAGCCAATCCTCCTTTGAAAAGGCTTGCTTTGATAGAAAAAGAACAGTGTCATCTCCTGATCTTCCCTCTACCAGCTCAAGCCAATCCTCATTTGAAAAGGGGTATTTCGATAGAAAACGAATAATTTCATCTTCTCATCTTCCCTCTACAAGCTCAAGCCAATCCTCTGTGTTTCGATCCCAAGAGTTTTCTCCTCCTAACAGTTCTTACCCAATGGCTCCCCATTTGAAGCCAAAGGCGACTGGTTTGGTTGCTAAGCTTATGGGCCTTGAAGAAATTTCTTCAGAGACACTTAAGTCCACTTCACAGAAGCTTTTGGAGAAGCACAGTCTTCCCAATCAACGGAGACCTATATTTGAAGTTGATTTTCCAAAGACAAAGAAGCTTCCCTTTGGTGTAGAGAAGGTTGACCCAAAACAAAGAACCACACAAGAGAGCATAGGACACGTGCAATTCAGAAGCAAGTCTTTTGATGAATCAAGGCATGGAATCTCAAACCGTCGGTCCGTTGCTTCGGATTTGGAAAATAAATTCGGTAATGGTTTTGAATCCATTATGATCATGAATCCACTCCATGCTCCTGACCTACCCAAAGAAAGATCTTATTCTATGACGTGCCCTTTCGAGGACAATTCTTTGGAGATGCAGACAAAATGGAAAAGAAAAGAATTGAGAGAAGGGGATAAACAGTACAGAGAATCTGTTCCAAGTCCAAATGATAATGGGATCACAGGTCTGGGAAAACCGTCTCCTAAGAAGTCAGCCAGTCCTAGGAAGCCTATGCTAGAGAAGAAAGAAGTTATTGAGAAAATGGTTGACAAGATTCAAAGGGTGTCTCCTAATATGAGGAAAGAAGAAGTGCCAAAAATGAAATTAATGGAGGCTTGTAAACCGCTTGAACTAGAGAAGATGGCTTATCTCAAGCTCAAAAAACAGGAGTGTGTATTGAATATATCAGAACAAGAAGCTGCATTTTGCAACTCCAGAAATAGGATGTGTATGAATAAAACCGAGAAGCCAGTAAGAATTTCATCTGTAGCCACTGTTAGTTCATCTTTATGGACCTATATTTTAATTTTGAGTCACATTTTCTTAAGGGCAACTCATTTCCCATTTTGAAAGTTAGCCTTTTCTAAGAATTAATTTCTATAAATCATTTCCAATAGTTTTTTGCCTGTTGTGCAAATAAACCTTTGTCTTCTTTATTAACACGCCATTATTTGGATAATAGCTTTCTCGATGGAACATACTGATGTCTATTGTCGATGCAGGCTGCAAATCTGGGAGACAAGAAAGAACATGTTGACCTTAAACCCAAGATAGAGAGAAATAAACCAGAAAATTTCCATTTTGAGGAAGTATCTGATGTATCCCAGACTTTGGTTATGGGTAAGTTATGTTCTTTCAACAAATCCTGCATCAATGATTAGAGTACTTTTGGTGCCACAATATCTGTATTATTGTGCATGACTAATTTTCGCATCTTTTGGTCCTTTCGACTACTTCTCCTTCCGATTGGAAGGTTTAGTGAAGAAACTATCCATTAGGGGTTTCCATATCTTCAGTTGAACAAAACAATTGTCGTCTAGTGTAGATATATCATAGAAATTTGAGGGAACATTGCATTCAAGCATATCTTTTCACAGATAAATGTACTTTCATCCAATGTGATTCTTTGGGCCGTTGGTTGCAGATGATCAATGCACAGATGACACCCTTTCTTGTATCTCTACTGCACTAACCGTTGGAAGTGAGTTTGATAAACATGATCAATTTTTCATCAATCCAAAATCGAATCCTAAGGCCAACACTACCAAGAATTTGCTTCTAAACAGTACACATTTCCTCAACCACGCCAAGGACCTTTTCCATACTTGTGCATGGAAACCTGCAACTTTGAAGCCAGATTACTCACACGATGAAATGCCGGAAACCCAACTCTTACTGGATTGTGCAAGTGAATTACTAGAGAACAAAAACTTGCAGATTACACTGTCTCTTGACCGGTTACCCATTATCAGACCACAGCTTTATATCTCCCTAGACAAATTGGCAGCTGAAATATGTGATGGGATAGACACATTGATGAGTTACAAAGATCTTTCCGATAATACCCTTTGCGTGGATACCTCTAGCGTGCTGATCGAGAGAGACATGCGATGCAAAGGAGTGGCGAGAGCGGCTTTTGAGTTGGGTTGGGGAAAAGGTTTCACTTGCAATGAAGTTGAGCATGTGGTGGCTGACATGGAGAAGCTCATTTTTGGTGGAATTCTTGAGGATGCACTTGAAGATTTTTGCAGGGTTAAAAAAAGTAAAGTGTTGAGGTATGATTTAGGAGCAGCTTAACTTGTAGGGATCTGTAAATAATATATATATACACTCACTACTATAGAGGGTTTCAGTTTCACTTTGATTATTGATTGATTTGGAGGTGTGCTTATCTCTTTCAGATGTGGTTGTTAAAAATTGTGCATACTATACACAAATTAAACAAAAAGGGATTTTGTGTATGGTGAAGAATCTGATTAGGTAGCATTTGACATTGGATTCAATGAACTGTATGTATTGAATATCTACATTTAATTCTAGATTTTTGAAATATTAGGATTCCATTTTGTTATTGGTTGGCTAATTGGCCAAAAAATATTACTAAAACAAAAAAAACCTAAAGTAATACTTATTTACTCACTGTTAGAATATTAATTCAATATTTTCAAAGAGTTGTGAGAGGGAAAATTCTAGAGAAGTGTAGAAGTCTCTAGAATTGTGTAGAAGTTTCTAGAATATTCTAGAGCATTCTAGAGAAGTTTTATAGTCTCTAGAAGTGTATGGAGGAATGTAGAATCCTTAAGAATATTCTAGAACTAAATAGAGTCTTCTAGATTCTTCTAAAACATTATAAAAGCTTGTGGAGACTTTCTAAAAGATTCTAGATATGTAGAGAGGTGTGGAATATTCTAGAGAAACTTAGTCTTGGTGATGAATAGGAGTGTGGATGTCTCCTTTGGCAAACCAAGAGTGAAGAAGCAAGAAGGCTTCTTGAGAGTGCTTGTAAGTAAGGCGTAGAGAGGTGTTCCTAATACAAAGAGTGAAGTGTGTTACCCGTTTAATTGTAATCTCTTTTATATTTCTCTATATAATTATAATACAAAGTCATTTTCAGAAGTCGTGCTTTTGTATTATTGATTGTGTGCGTGAGTGTATAAGAGGTTGATTGTGTGAGTCGGGGAAAGAGGTCGAGACACGGATCAATTCCCCAACACTTACGTCCCACTAATTTTGCAATGTTGAGAGTGACATGCAAATTTAGGAGAAATAATTTTCTATCGTTAGTGATTAATTTATAAAGTATGTATTGATTTAGTCACATAAATCATATTCTTTCTATCCTAATATGAGTTGTATATTTTTTTTTTGTTTGTCTTAATTAGACTTGAATATATATTATCTTGTTCATACATTTTCTTTCTATATTGCGAATTTTTTTACTTTAATAAAATCAATGATCACTCAAGCTAGACAAACTAATTAATTTGGGATGGAGTGATTTCCAAATATGGAGCATGATGTGAGACAAATAGTTTGTGCCATGAAGAAAGGACAACAAAGTGGTACAGGAAAAGTAATATTGTTAGAGCTTGGGTAGAAGTGTAGAACATAATTACTCCCTATTTGTTGGAAAAAAAATCATTTACTTTTCAAGTAAAGTGAATGAGTGAATGAAGGGATGAGATTGTGAGAAAGTGATTCTGGTAAAAAATAGAATTAACTGGAGTAGGGGTTTGTTAGAGTATCCTAGGGAGTGTATCTCAAGTGTACACCATCTTTTGCATAGACACACAGACATTCATTGTTTATGTGAAACACACAAAATAAGTGTCTGTGTGTACCTGTGAAAGGGTGGTGTACAATTGAGATACACCACCTGATATCTCTAAGTTTTTCGTCGGTAACATTTCCAATGGTCGTAACGCTTTGCAATAGACAACATAAAAAATGATCCTAGTATTTCACAATACTAAAAAAAGAGATAAGCTCCTTAGAGTTTCTTCAGACCCGATCGGACGGTTATTGAAAAAAAGTAAATTAAATTTGAACATAAATTGGTAGCAAAGAGTGAAATCTACACTTGATACTCGCAGAGACCTTATGCTTAAATTGAACTTTGATTGAAAATTGGTAACAAACAATGGACGAGAATCGACTTGGGTCTTACACAGTTGGCACTCCTTGTCTTTTCCAACTATGCAACGCCCACCGGGTATTTTACAACGGCCCGGTTCCCTGGCCACTGGATTCCAGTGGCCACGGAAGCCATTGCCCCCCTACGGAGCTTCGTTCATAAAATTGATGATTCCTACCCCCCTAACCCCCCGGTAAACCCCGCCGCCGAGTCCCGACCCCAACTCATCCCCCACATACGTCAATTGCACTCTGTAAGTATAATTAACTTTAAAGTCAAAAGTTTTGATTTTAAAGTCAATTATACTTACGGGGTGCAATTGACGTAGGTGGGGGATGAGTTGGGGTCAGGACTCGACGGGGGGTTTATCGGGGGGTTAGGTGGTGAACGGAGCTTCGTAGGGAGGAAGTGGCTTTCGTGGCCACTGGAATCCAGTGGCCACGGAACTTAGCCGATTTTACAATACTAAGTAAATTTTATTTTTCAATTTTGCTTCAATTCTTAAATAAGTTGTATTGAAAATAATTTCAGTCAAATATTGTAAATCGAAACAAGCGATTTAAATTAGAACGGAGGTAGTAGCAAAATACGGAGAAAGAACCAATAGAACTTTCATTTTTGGCAAATTCTAACATGGTCCTAAGTTCCTTGGAGTTTTGGTGTCAATTATTGAACCTCGAAGTATTTATGTAAAATCACGTAATTCTAGATATAATCATGTGAATTTTTTCTTGATAAAGCGATACTCCATTTTTTCTACTCTGGGTATTATATGATATATGTACAATATTTTAATAATTTGAAAACTCAATATTTTCTCCTAACCCTATTCTTTCCTAGTTTCCTTAAATAGAATTCATCAATCAATCATAAAACTTGGTGAAATTACTCGAACACCACAGTGTGATGTCATATTATGATACCACAATATGTTGTCATATTATAACACCACAATTTCTTCAAAAAAACATAAAAATAAAACCAATGCATGACATCATATTATGACACCACGCTAATTTGAGATCAGTGCGATCCAAAAGTAGAATTTGAACAGAAGGCCAATAAATTTCACTCCTGTAAGTTTTTAGTGTTTAGTGCATCGCTCCTTAATTCAAGGAAATGTCCATTTTGATTGATTACAAAGTCAAAATGGTTTGAACAATCTTTTGAAATTCTTAGGCGTAGCCTCAGTTGCTTAATTTTTGCGATTATCAGTTCAATTTGTATATGAATTTTGTATTTTGTTGATAATGATAGTGACAATTGTTGGAAAAAAACGTGTGAATAAAATTTGGATGGCCATTTTTGAGTTAAGATATAAACATGTTCTAATTACGGTTTGAGTCAAAATAGAATGGAAATATGTTCTACTAAGTGTGAGACGAACGTTTTGATATAATATATGCCAAAAATGGTTAAAGGGTGAAAGAGATATTAATGCTCAAAGTAGACCCGTTGAGTGATAATTAATGAGTACACTTTCCTAATTGGGTTTGTGTTCCCACATTGGAAAGCTAACTCATTAGAAGATTATCCAAAACGCAAACAACAAACGATATTCCCAAATGAAGCCTATGTCTAGTGAAAATGTTTCTTCTATTTAAAAAATACAAAAAAAAAAGGGTGGATTATTGGGATGCCAAACTAGTATCTTCTCCAGCCAAGCCAATATCATGGTCATGCTTGTCAACAACACATCCATCTGGAGATATTGTGCCACCAACTCTTTTTGGTGGCCAGTACCGGAATATAGATCTCCCGATTATGTTCTTCGAAGGCAGTGGACCCCTGGTAAAAAGTGAATGATGAAATGAAATCCGAAACCATTCACTATCATAAAATCTTTCCATTTGCAAGGAAAGTATCATGATTTTGGAGACAATGATGAGTTAATATGATTGCTAGAGTAATGTCATGTTACATGCTAAAATCGGAATGTAGATCATAGAACGTGACTATAAACGCATAGATTATTCAATAGAAATAAAGTAAAATACTAGTACAACTTGAGATCCTTACCACACATGTGAGTCATAGCTGTTATTCCGATTATCGCCCATCACAAAAACTGACTTTTCCGGTACACGCTGCAAGATAAGATGACATGAGAACACTAAGAACAACAAAGACTTCGGTAATGTTGTGGACGTAATTGATTTTCACTCTTAATATTAAGATGACTTGCTCAAGGTTGGTAAAATTGTTATGAACTCAACTCAGTACAACAAATTTTGACCTTTATAGAAAGATATGTTCTCGGTTTGCTTTTATAGAAAGAGAGAAGAATTAATGAGTGGATTGGGGGAGAGAGGTGAACATACAATCGGAGTCATTTCATAGTTGGGGTTTTCAAGAATAAAATTTTCGTTTCTAGCAATTCCATTCACGATCAATTTCCCTTCATGAACCTGCACTATAAGAGACGGTAGTCACAAACAAATGAACAGTAAAACACTCTGTGACATGGAAATTAGTAAAGAGTTTTGATGGTCTCACCTCGACGGTATCACCTTCCTTTGCAACGATCCGTTTAATGAAGACATCATCATCCGTGTACCCCACTTCCTGAAGGACTGGAGGGCTTTTGAAAATCACAATATCATTAGGACATGGCTTTCTGAACAAATAAGAAACCTGCACACGAGAGTGTGACTGTGATCATCAATTTCCCAGGATGGATAATCAAAACAATTGAACTAAATCCAACACCCCCGAGGCTTTATTACATGGAACTAATGGAAGAACTGCAGGAAAACCATTTAGTTGGAGAAGCACATAGAAAAAGGACCTACTATCAGAGTGGTTCAAGCAAACACAATGCACTATGAATAAAATTCATCACCAAAACTTCCCTTTCAATCTTAAAATTAGAAGACTTTGCCAATTGCCATAAACCTTTCATTATAGTGTATTTCAAGTTACTTGTTAAGTTCAACATTTAAGCATGTACTTGTTAGTATCCCATGCCTCCCTAGTCCCTACTTTCTAGTAGGGGTAAGGTCTACGCACACACACCCTCCCTAGACCCTACTGGGATTCGACTGGGTTGTTGTTTTACTTGTTAGTATCCCACATTAAAATACTCGCATTAAAAAGTAAATGATGGACTAGAAAGGCCTTGATCTTATAAAAAGTCTGTAACTCCAAACTATGATTCCAAGTCCCCACATATTATGTTCTCCGTATAATAGATTCTTCACTTATTCTCAAAGACACAAACCATCATATTCACCAAACAATTGGCCATAAAATTTCAAACTACATATATAACAGGAAATGAGGAAAGTATGAAAATTGATGACTGCATAATGAACAATAAGAGAGGGAGGTGCAGAAGATGTAACCTTTTCAGCCACAATCCGGTCGCCAACATCAAATGTGGGATACATAG
The DNA here is from genome assembly GCA_900332095.2 of Cuscuta campestris. Lineage (NCBI taxonomy): Eukaryota > Viridiplantae > Streptophyta > Magnoliopsida > Solanales > Convolvulaceae > Cuscuta > Cuscuta campestris. Next base: position 95,041 of record OOIL02002010.1, on the reverse strand, counting down.
ACAAGGAAGGTATATATCTAGGCTCAGCCACAAAGGACCTGAACGCCAAAGAAATCGCCAAAGTGGCGATAACAGTTATGGCATCACCGGAAGTGAAATCCAGCCATGGTGGCAAAACCCTATCGACGTTCTCAGCCGGGGAATCATCTCCGCCGCCCCCTCCACCTCCGCCCCCGCCGCTCTCAGAATCTAGCTCATTCTTGGTCTCCTTATCAGATTCCTGGACACTCTTGGTGCAAAAGGCAAGAAATTTGAGGTCTTTACACTTCGGGTTCTCAAGATATCCGAAATTTGGGGTCTTGGGGAAGGATTTGAACTGGGTTTGGTCGAAGTGGAGGGTTTTTGACGAGGAATTGGAAATATTTGGCAAGAAATTTTGATTTTTGGAGCGGTGGACAGAAACGATTCTAGGGGTTTGAAATGAAGAGCAATGAGGGGTACAATTGAGTGTTATCATTGAATTGAACTGGAATGGGGGGAAATAAAATTCTTGTTTCCTGCGTCTCCCTAAAAAACGGGAGAATAGAACCCTAACGATGAACAAAGATTTATCTGACCCGATTTGAGGTATGACGGGGACCCGTAGAGATTGATTCTGGAATGGGATTAGGTTGGTTTTTACACTCAAAACTAATGAATTTTGATTATTAATTAAATAAAAATTATTCTTCTCGTCTCAATTTAAATTGTCTGTTTTGGCTTAATATGTTTGATTGAAATTATTTTCAATTTATTTTATATGAAAAACGGTGTAGAATTAAAAAAAAATAAAAAATACAAATTTAAAAACTACATCAAAAGATCTACAAAATTAGTAGTAACAAAATAGAGAAAGAAAGTGAATAAAATTTGACCTTGTGAATAGTAAACATGCAATTTAATTTGGAATGGAGAGAGTATTATAAGAATAATTTGATTGTATTTATTTTGTAAGATAATTTTTTATCTAATTAATACATAATACAACAATCTAGTTAGATCCCATGAGAAATCATTTCTTGCAAAATTGATTTTGGTTGATTGTGTACAATCAAAACTGAACAAATATTCTGAAACGAAGATAGTATTGCGGCTGAATATTTGAATTCACCCAGTGAGGCATTCAATAATTGTTTTCGTGCCCAAAATTGGTCTAGACCAAGAATAAAAAGAAAGTAAAAAAATGTATTTTTATTATAATAGATAGAATTCGTTTTTTAAACCAAAAATGCATTTATATTACTCCACCAAAGCAAATACAAGAGAGAGCAAATAATAGATAGAATTTAATTTGATTAAAAATAGCTAATTGCGGAGTATTAAATAAAAATAATAATTGTGTGATCATTGTTGCACTGGGAGTAGAGTACTATATATGTTAAGTGAGTAAAGTGAGTGTGTAATCAAAGCAGACTTGCATTGAGTGACAACTCATTTGGAGTGAATGGTAGTGAAATACCATAGTTAGCTTTATGAGTTCTATTTTTAGTATGTGTTGAGTTTAAGTGCTAGGCACTCATAGGCAATCTCTGCAAAGTGCTTTACAAACCTAACATGGCTTCTCAAAGAACTTCAATTAGACTTATAGTCTATGGCCTCAGAGAGGTTTAATGCTGAAATCCACTCTCAACTGCTCAACCCATGTCTTGGCTTGCCTTGCCTCTCTCCCCCACTAGTGTTGTTATAGCACTTATGACCAAACCATTGTAATCTGTCACCTGACATCATTAATAATATGCACATGCTCGAACTCTGTCCGAAAGACAGCATTCATTCTTAATAAGAGTCAACTATGAAATGCCTGGCGTCTGGCGATTAGATATATAAGTACCAAGTTATACAATAGAGGGACTGGTTTGAGTCCAGCAGACAGTTAAATTTCTTACCTAAAACGAAAAGAAATTTATCTGTTGCCAAAGTAATTAACCATTAAGATACTACTTGGAGTACTTACCAAGAAAGAGCTCTATAATGACCTATTTTACTCATATGCTGAGACAAGTATATATCATGCAATAAGAACAATACCAATGTGGCACTTGGTTTTTTTTTATGTGCTAAGTTTCCATTTTCCAACTCTTCAAGTGAAACCTCTACTTTGCTTCCCAGTTGTATGGGCTTCACCGCTGCTTGAGCCATTCACACCATATTCACTCGTCGGGTTGCTATATTGACCGGTGCTGCCATAGTCATGGGTTCCCAATGCCATCTTCCTGAACTTCCTCATGTCATCATTGTATTGCATGGTGTCATAATCTGAACTCCCGAATGAGCTGTACCCCATGTTGTGTCCCGGTGTGATTCCTTCGTTAAGATCAGACAGTGAAACTTGTCCTTCTAAAGCTCTCAAAACCTGTTCAATCCCAATGGCATTCGCTTGTCAATAATGTCCTTACAGAGCCTGGTCTTAAAATGGAAGGGGCAAAGGGCATATTGTAAATCGATTGAAAAACTTCTACATTTTGCTAAAAACGTATTGCTGTCTCATAGAAGGGTCTAAAACAAGTTTTTGTTGAGAATCAAAGCCTCAACTTCCCATCTGTCCTTAAAATAGTTGTGGTTACACGATAATGATGATGACTCGTCTTCTAGGTTGGGGCATTATTTTTGTTTGGATACCAAATGAAAGTTTCAGGAGAAGTTCAGGCACCACATCATTGATTGGCCAAGAGAAGCTGAGATTTCTAAGGGAAAGAACTAAACTACCTGGTTCATTCTAGGACGACGCTTAGCTGAATGTTGCACACAAGAAGCAATACATGCAACCACACGAGCCATTTCATTTCGGCTGTAATCATTTCCAATCCGTGGATCCACAAGAGGACTAAAGTTTCCTTCCTCAAGAGCCCGAGTTAGAATTGGCCTTGCCTGTAAATATTCATTGTGGCAGGTGAGTTACTATCTATCTTACAACACGTATGAAAAGCAACCAATAAAGTGAAAACAAATTGGAGGAAGTATAGGACAACCACTCACCCAATCTAACAAGCTATCATCCATGAAAGTTTGACTGGAGTCAAAAGGTCGCCGCCCAGTAATCAACTCCAGGAGCACAACCCCATACGAGAATACATCTGATTTTTCAGTTAGTTTTCCTGAAGAAGCATATTCTGGAGCCAAATATCTAAAAGTGAAACCAAAGTTTGTGCAAATTTGATCAGAATTTATTAGATAAATGGAGACGAAAATTCTAAACGCGGCAATAAGCGTCAGTGTCACAATAGGTGTTAATCAAGCCATAATTTAAGAATAGGGTCTGGGGGAGTGTGTGAGTACAAAGACCTTACCCCTACCTGAAATCGATACTATTTAAACCACTTGTTATGTTCAATCATAAGACAACAAGAATCTGGCAAAGCAAGCCAAAGAAATTGTGTTTACCCAAATGTGCCCATTACTCGTGTGGAGACATGAGTGTTAGTATCGGAAGTTAATTTTGCAAGTCCAAAATCTGCTACCTGAAAAAATGAGCAATGCAAGTTCATCAGTACAATAACAAGTCGCATTGGTAGGTGTGGCACTTTAATCACATATGGCAAAGATTATTCTTGACACTGATTGCATTAATGGATGACACATCTCAGTTCATCCTTTAATGATAGCATGGCATCGAGAAAAACTTATTCTTCAGGACATGACATTCATAAAACTAGGGGAAGAAAATAGATGGGTTTTATAAGCTTATTTGATTTTCGATTAAAAGGATAGATTATAACCATGAAACCATCCATATCTATTTATAATCCATTGAAAAATCACAAAAAAAAATCCAATCCATCTCTGATCGATTTTATAAAATCACTCCAATCCATCCATTTACTTGCTGTTTTTTCATGTATCAGGATGATTGAACAATGCATGTGATCATGTTTTAGCATACAACATCCAGGGATAAAGTTAAACAAATTTGGAAATCATGCAAGCATAAGAATAACACCTTTGCTTCAAAATTAAAATCCAGAAGTATATTGGCCGATTTGATATCACGGTGAATGATTTTGGGTTGGCCTGTATATTTTAAAACAAAACACTTCTATCAACATAAGTCAGAAGCATAGCTCACTCTATTGAAAAACAAAAGAATAAACACAACAAAGAGCTTACAGTCCTCATGAAGATATGCCAGTCCTTTTGCAGCACCCAAAGCAATCTTAAGTCGTGAAGGCCATTCCAAGGCAGGCCTTCCCTTTCCTGAAACATTCAAATGTTTTCAATTGTAAATAGAACAATCTGTGCAGAAACAAAAACAGATCAAAGAAATGCAGGATCAAATTGTTGGTAAATCTCACCGTGTAAGTGGAATTCCAAAGTGTTATTAGGCACAAACTCATAGACAAGCAATCTCTGAGACCCGGTGATGCAATATCCAACCAAAGAAACGAGATGTTTGTGATGGACCCGGCTAATGATCTCGACCTCTGCCCTAAATTCACGCTCACCCTGCCCACTTCCATCCTTCAGTTGTTTAACAGCAACCTCTTTTCCATTTGTAAGTACTCCTTTATGCACATATCCAAAACCGCCTTGTCCAAGAAGGTTTGCTTTTGAGAAGCCATCAGTTGCACTTGCCAATTCTTCATAGGTAAATGTGCTTTTTGACATGCTTAGGGACATTCCGGGAGAAAGTGGTATAAGTGAATTTGAAGAACCCGAATAGTTGGATGAAGTTCCACCACTGCTCATTTGAGGTCGAAGTGGATGCGGAGGGTGAGGGCCTTGAGGGGAAGGAATGGGAGATGGTGGGGGCCATAATGCACTAAAGGTGGGGAACGATGCTTTGGAGGAATCACAACAGGAACATTCCCTGGTGGTGGAGCATTTTGTTGCCATTGGTAAGCAGGCCCACCATATGCATCAGCTGCAAATACAAATTTTTCATGTGTGCCAGATGCGAAGATACATTCATGATCTACGATGTGCATTTTGCTTTTAGAATATCAATCTGGCAATGGGGCATGAAAGTATCTACTATTTCCACTCATGGTCTCATCAATTCATGATATTTTTACAAGCAAATGGAAACAACCTACGGCGATGTCATTTTTGTAATTTCATACGTTACTCCTTCAGAAGGTTGCAACCACAAGGGCATCTGGTGTAAACCATCGTTACTATGATTATTCACATGACTTTTTATTGCGTTATATTTGCAACCACAAGGGCATCTGGTGTAAACCATCGTTACTATGATTATTCACATGACTTTTTATTGCGTTATATCTGAACTAATTTCAGACAATTAATTACCACTAATTTTTTCCATTGAACCCAACATAGTGGAGCCTAATGCCTAGACGAGGTTGGGTGCGATTAGGCAGTATTAATTCAAAAGTAGATGGTCAAGTGAAGCCCGCTGCCTATGTGGGGACTAGGAACAATCAAAGCAATGCTACAAACAACTTCAACAAACTTTAGTGTACTCAACAATTGCCTTTTATTTTGCACTATTGTGAGCAAATATGGAATGAAGACATCTGAATTGACAGATAGAAAAACTATTATTTCCAACTACTCTTTGAATAACTATAATGTACATCGAAACTGCTTCCAAAAGTACACTATTTACTAGAATAGCTAGTCAAAAAATATATGACCAAGGGATTGGTATTAATAGTATATTCAGACCCAAGGGTTTCTTTGGCTAAACAAGAAGAAGAAACTGAACTGGAAAGCACAAAAGGGGAGAAATTTCAGTATTGTCTAGTTGCATTTTGGTTTTCAACAACCAGTCTCCAAATTTTTCATTTCAAATCAAAAGCAATGAGCATTTCCAACAAATTTCACTATATGAAAATCACTAAATCAGTAAACTACAGAAGTACATTAAAGCCGTTAAACCTCCCTGCTGAATTATAAAAGCCCTGATGTAAAAGAATTAAGAAAAAACATGAATCTCAAGAGGCAAGAAATGCAGAAGACCTATGAACACCAAAGCATTTCAAGAATAGGGCAATATATTCATCACCTTTAAGTCCAGTAGGTGGTGGTGGAGAATAGTAATCCACTGGTCCATGATGCCTTTTCCGTTTCTTCCTACAGCATATGAGTATCACACTCAGCAGGACCAATAGCAAGACCGCGGCAGCCGCAATTCCCACCACTAACCCCGTAGAGACTCCGCCGTCATCTGATGGTGGCGGTGGTGGATGGGTTTTAGGAGTTGGATGAGATCCTTTCGCCCCAGAATGGTGAGGGGGCGGTGGGGAATGAGAGGATCGGGGTGGAGGAGGCTGGGAAGGATGGGTAGAATTCTTCTCCGACGGAGGAGGAGCGGTTGACGGATTCACCGGCGAAGGGAGAGACCCGGACGACGGAGTAGGAGTAGAGGGCTTTGCTGGAGGGGGATGAGACCCAGACGACGGAGACTGAGCAGAGGACTGAGGAGAGACTGGAGGATTCGGACTCGAAGGCGGGGGCGCGGAGGTCGAGGGAGCCGGAGTAGAAGGCGGAGGGGAAGTAATGTTGGCTGGTGGCGGCGGCGGCGATGTGGGAGGAGGAGCCGCTCCGGGAGACGGCGAAGACATAGTTCCTAAGCAGAAACAGAGATCGGAAGCTGAAAACGCATCACTGACTGTGATTCGTCTTCCGCATTGTGCGATCGGATCGATTCAATTTCAATTTCAGAGCAGAAAAAAGGGGGAAATTGGGGGGAGAAGAGAAGAGATGCCGAAACAGAGACTTTCACTGATCACAGCACTACTGTTTAGAGTCTTAGAGAGAGAAAGAGAAAAAAGAAAAGAAAAAGAGAGAATAAAGGGGAATGGGGAATCGTGGAGTGGGGGCCCACATGATTGGCGCGCATTCTCCGCCTTCGCTCCGCTTCAGCTTGACAAATCGTGAAGCGAATCCAGTAGGAATACACACCTCCACTTTACACCCTGAGGTTTGCCCACGTATAAAACACTTTTTGTGTGTTCAACTTAAAGTTCCAAAAAACTTTAAGAAATTAGAAAAAATTATAAGGAGCTGGAAAATATTGAAATAAATAAAATGTTAAATTCAATTAAATAATCACTCAAATAAATATGCAAGGAAAATTCTAACTTTGGATAAAATTAATTCACTTTTCTCCATATTTGAGGTGATATATTATAAATTTGGATATCTTATGGTATTGTACGTGCATCATATATAGATACTTTTTAAGTCGTTTTTGGAAGAAACCAGAAAGAATTGGAAAAAACTGGAAGAAGTTATAAAAAGTTAGAAGTTAATTTTTCCAACCTAAAAGAACATGGCCTTAGTGTTCAAATGCACAGATAGATATCGAGTTACTTAAGAAAACCCTTTTTTTAATTTTCCTTTTCTTTCAACTTTTTCTCTTGTTAACCTTCATTTTCATCCTAGTTCGTCCTTCATCGGTTATGTCTCTTCTTTATTTGTTGTAATGCCTTGAATCTGGCCCATTACAGCAGAGAGTACGGGGGTCTCGTTGCCTGGTCAGCGAGTCGGGGGGTCCAGGGTGGCGACGCGCCCCTTGGCCTGGGGTCCGGGGGCAGAGACACCCCCGGCCCGACGGTATACAATGTTGATGTATAGTGCTATTAATTATCTGTCAATTCTGTATTTTGGCCCAAGCTTGTTAAAGTGTAGCCTAGCACTATATATATAGGTGCTATCACAAACCCTAAGATGTATTATGTTTTTGCCTCTTCATAATAAAACTGCTCCTCCTCTTCCCGTGGATGTAGCCAACACAACGTTGGTGAACCACGTTAAATCTGTTGTCGTGTTTTTCGTGTTCATATTGTTATTCTTGAATTCCGTATAACAATTTCCTAGACAGACTCTAGTTCCTACCGTTTTTCTTAATTTCTTCACTTTTCTAGGTCTCTTCCTATAGAGACTATATTTTTCTATGTGACAACCTCCTCACTTGATCCTCAAAATGATAGCTCACAACGTCTCATATCACTCTAGTGTTGAAGCTGAGTCTCGCGTCTTGGCTATTACCGTTGCAAAAGCCGACTGGGTTCGAAATCTTCTCCTTGAGCTCGAGCAATCTCTCACGCACTCTACTCTAGTCTTTTGTGACAATGTCAGTAGTAGTACGTGTTGTCTACCTCTTCCCTAATCTAGCCAAGCATCATCGCACGAAGTAAATTGAAGTTGACACTCACTTTTCCCGTGACAAGGTCGACAAAAGAGAAGTTTGTGTTCTCCCCGTATCCTCCGATCCTCTTTGCAGTATGCAGACATCTTCACTAAAAATCTTTTCTTTGTTGTATTCGCCGAGTTTCGTGACAGCCTAAGAGTCAGGCAACTCATGACAACGCTGTTGGGAGCATATTAAATATAATTAATATATACTTATTATGTAATTATGTTATTTGCTTCATTCCTTTGTCCATTGGTTTTCCCACTTCCAATAGATATAGATCTCCTTCATATTAATAGTCGAGTACCTCTCTCAGTAATGCATTATCAGATCGAAATTGTTTATTCTTCACTTTTACGTACTATTATTACTGTTTAAGACCTTATGTTCTCTTACAGCTCAGTATTAACGTTATGACCTCTATTTCACTAATGAGAACATTGTTTTACATTTTTTACTTGTTTAATGTCTGTAAATTTAGAATGTGTTCTTTTTTATAGAAAAATTATTACCGACATTTCTTACTTGTCTAATGTCTGTAAATCTAGAATTTTTCTTTCTTTTGAATAATGTTTTTATTCTATTTGGCATTTCAAAGTTTCCCATTGGGGGTAGTCTAACCGTGGAGGTTAATACTTTTGCATGTCCTATCATTGTGATACGAACTCCTATCGGATACAGGAGAACTTTGAGCGTTCTTCGAGCTCCAGAAAAGTTGAGACAAGAAAGGAATCGGTGAACCAAGAAAGGTGAAAAGATTAGGGGCTGTGATTTGTTTATTGATTGATATTGTTAATGGGGTTACATCTCTATTTATAGGAAATTGATGAAAACCCTAACCCATCTAATTTCTAGCCTATCAGTTTAACAAATGCATCGACGTAAAGAAGGGAAAAGAACTTATAGTTTTGCTTACATAATAAAATCTAGATTACGATAATAGTACTACTAAATATAATAAAATACCCTACTCTAATATTCGTAACACAATAATGTTTTTTCTGAATTATATCACAATTATTGCACTAAAAATTTGCTTTATTATGGATGATTGGTGTAAAGCTTTAGTGATATTGAAATGTTCCAAAAGTGGTTATGATTGAAATGTTCCAAAAGTGGTTATGAACAATAATGTTGTGCATACAAAGTAAACATATGCAATAATTATTGGTGGAAAAAAATACCTACAAAGACTTAAAATTTTTGAGTCCATGTTTGAACAACACAGACAATGATTTCACATATATTCAAGAGTTAGAAAAAAGTTTGTCCACTTATTAAAAAGTGAATAACTAATTAAGTATGTACTTGTCTTGCGTGTATAGTATGAAATAATATGTTTTTAATGTGTATGTATTTGTATACAAGTTTCATATCCATTAACCGCCACTATATCGATTATCTTATATAGTAAATGTATGTGGACCGTAAAAAATATATAATAAGTGAAATTTGCATCGAATAGGACTAAAACATAAGTCATTTCCCAATATATAAATCTAGCTAGTAGCCCATTCATGTCACCGTGGTTTGCATGCTTGGATGTGTCAAAATGAGATGTACTTTGTGAGTAAGATTTTCTCCCCGAGCGATATTTTTGTTAAGATCTAACTCGCAGTCTATTAGATTTTATTTAGAACTTTTTCGAGTAATGTTGTTATGTTTCGAGACCTACATGTTGTGGTGATAACTTTACTTTCTTTTGTTGAGTATGTTGATTAGATGTTTTTTTGATTGTTGGGAAATGTCCTTCAGTAAGACTGTTGGCTACTCAGTTCAATCAAAATACTTATTTCTAGATGTACGGTATATATTTCCAAATTCTTAGCCTTCTTATAATTGGATGTTCAACACCAAAATACTAAAGCCAACTGCCAACATATAAAACACAAATATTGTGAAATAAAAGTAAAATAAAATCATGACATTGTAATCATGTAACACTGTATATTGACAGTTAATAATTTTTTGATAATATGTGTTGATATTATTTAAATTATATTCCCATGTCCCAAATTAAATCATTTGTTTACAATTCACATGATCAAATTTTATTTACTTTCTTTCTCTTTTTTCGGTAGTCATTTGATAAAATAAAACATTTATGTAAATATTATTTTGTAGATTTTTTAATATAGTATTTGAATATGTAATTTTTATTTTTTTAATTCTACACCATTTTTTATATAAAATGATCTAAAAATAATTCCAATCAAACTTCGTAAATCGAAACAAGCAATATAAATTAGGACGGAGGGATTATATCTTATTTTCAACATAAAAAATAAAGGTCCTCGATTCTTTTATTAGGGAGTATGTTTTACTTTTACGGGCCATGGATATCACACTTTAAATTATGTGTAAAATTTTATTATTTCTAAAACCATTTTAATTATAGATTTGTATAAAAGTACAAAATATAAATAACACCATTTTAAAATACATAAAAAATTCTATAAAAAGAAGTCATAGAATATCTTATTTTAGAGTAAATTCCATGATTGGTCCTCTAAAATAAGAAGATTTCCATATTTAGTCCTCTATTATCAAATATTACATCCGTAGTCCTTTTATGGATGCCTTTTCACAAATAGATCTTTTTTGATTTTCTGTCATATTAGTGTTAATTTAAAGTCTACAAATATAATTTGAAACCAACCTTATGTCCAGTGATGTGTTCTGACATTGATTAGACAAATAACACAAAAATAATGACAATGATTGTGGACTAGGATTCTGACAAAAGACCACATCGGTAGACTATGATTATAGTAGAAAGCGATTGTAATTCACAAACGATGCATCAAGAGCAGCCAATGAAATTATGTATGACAAGAAGAATATATTATCATTGTGAAATTACATTTTTGACCCTCAAATTAACACTAATATGATAGAAGATAAAAAAGGCTATTTGTGAAAAAATACTCATAAAAGAAATATCAATGTACTACTTCCGTCCCAGAGTATTTGTCCACTTTCATTTTTACACACCATCCAATACACTTCTTAAATCCATTTTATCTTGTAATTTATATATTAAAAAATTATAGAAATTATATATTAATAATTTACTCCATCCGTCCCTAAATAAAGTTCCTCTTTCGTTTTTTCTTTGTCCCTAAATAAACTTCTCTTTTCCCTTAAAAAAACCCCTTTTACCCCTTACTTTTTCATACCCTACCTATCACATCATACCTTTTTACTAATAATCTACCTATCACATCTTACTTTAACACATCACATCAAGGATATTTTTGGAAAGTCAACACCAAAATATCCCTCCCTTAAATCCTCAAAAAGTCAAAAATGGAACTTTATTTAGGGACGGAGGGAGTATATGTTAAGACAAATCAAACAAGATCACACATGACTATATTTAGGCTTACACATTGAGAGAATTTGATGAGTGAAAGTGTTTAGATGAACAGTTCAAAAGTCAAAATTAGACAAATACTCTGGGAGGGAGTAATATTTAATACTAATTGAGTACTAAATACGGGGAAAGTCCCAACCAATTCGAACTGTTATCATCTCCATCCTCTGGAAAATATCTGAGACAGTTATACACACTTAAACATTGAGCTCAAATCGGTTCGTTTCTCTCTCTAAAAGACATCGAATAGCTGATGGGGTTACAGAGCTCCCTCCGTGTACTCTCACCAATATCTCCTTCTTTGTTCACCGCCTGTGACTCGCCGTCCTGTTCATATTCTTCGTCGGCGAGAACTCTCTTGCCGTTCAGACTCAGCACTAGGTCTCATCTCAAAGTCGTCTCCGAGCAGCACATACAGCTCTCGATTGATTGTGACAGTAAAATTAGGGATGGATCGGCGTCGGCGGATCGGTTTTCGCAGAATAAAATGGTGGCGGACTTCATGAGGTTCAAGCACCGCCCTAGTTCCGATGACCGGCTTGCCGAGCTGCAGACGGCCGTTGTCAGTTATCGGAAGAAGTTTCCTTGGTCATTTCTTCAGCCATTTCTGCAGGTTCTTCACCGAATTTAAAATCCGTTTATATGTTAATGCTTCATACATTGCGAATTCCNCCCCCCCCCCCCCCCCCCTAACTCGGCGTTTTATTGACTGTTTTAATTGATCATTTGTTCAGGTTGATTTGGTGTCGACAATACATATTGCCGATAAAAAGTATGTTTTGATCTTTTTAATTTGATTTCAAAATAGAATATTTTGTTCAGTTGCCGAACATTTTCAATGTATGACATTTATGGAGTGATTATGGTGTAGATACATGAATATAGATTTAGTGCGTCTTGACTTTAATCTATGATCTTTAAATTCATTTGTTAACAGCTGAAATTGATTATGTCTCTAGTAAGGTATGTGTACGTTATAAAGAACAGGGCCAAGATGCTTTTGCTACTCTTTTGTTTCCTTTGAAAAATGTCAGAATGATAATTGAAAAGTGAATCTGTTGGTTTATCAGTTTATCCTCTCTGCATACTCAGCATATTTTTGCAGAATGAGTATAGATCTTTGATAAAAATTCCTTTGTGCTGGAAACGTGGATGAACTAACACAGTTTGTATCTCGAGGACGTGGATGAATATAGTTCTATGATTAAAAGTACATAGTATGTTTCATTTTGACTTTCAATATTGGGTCTTGCTTTTGATTTTCTTTAATAAAAGATCTTTGGAGAGTGAATTGCATGCTTTTCTATTTCTTGAGTTCTGGTAATAAATCTTGTTGCTTGCAATCAACTTTGAACATAAAAAACGTATATCCTAGTCGCTAGCTGCATTTCAACTAATTGTTACATTTGCAGGTACTTTGCAACCCTGCAAAGGGAACTTGAACCATATGATTGTGTTCTTTATGAAATGGTAGCTAGTAGGGACAGTTTAGAGAGTAGAGGAAACCTTTCTGTAAAAAAGAGTCATGAACTCTTAAAAGACAAGGGCTTCAATATTATTGGTTTCATTCAGAGAAAGATGGCTAGACTTCTTATGCTTGGTTTCCAATTAGATTGTCTTGATTACCAGTCCAAGAACTGGTATCATGCGGATCTTGACTTTGAAACCTTTAAGTTACTTCAGGTACTGCATATTGCCAGATCACTTCTAATTTTGTTTTATTCAGTTCCAGTTGTTCTATTTCTCTAGGGTTGATATGCCTAATTTATTTGCTGTTCAATGGGAAGGCTCTTTCATTTTGAATGCATCCATCACCTTTCTATTAAACTCCCTTTTCTAATATAAATGTATGGGTGTTGATAAAATTAAGTTATGAAGTACTACCAGTGCATTCATCCCAGAGTATTCATGTAGTTTGACTTCGACATTAGATTGTACTCTGTATCGTAATGCAAAGCAAATACTCCTTGGATGGAGGAAGTATTTGAGGTCTGAGAAGCTTTTACACAATTACACTCTACACTCCCTTTCTGTTTGCTCTTGCATGTTCTAATCATGAAGAACATCTTAAATTTAAATGACGGTCGAATTTACCGCCAATGTCTCTTTTCAGCATCAGAAAGGTGAGAATTTCTTCACATTTGCCAGTGATATGACAGCTACGTCTACAGAAGCCATTGAGCAATCTGCATCAGTACCAGTTGATCTTGGAGAATGGAGACCCAAACTTCTGTGGGCTTCACGTGTGCTACCTATGCCTCTTATTGGACTTGTCATCATTGAAGGAATCTGTGCAGATATGCTAAGCCAGGCATCACAGTATCCAGAGTTAGAAGCACTGTCAAGGCTTGATTTTGGTGCTGCAGTGAAACTGTTTCTTGCGAAGCGTATAACATCTGAGTAAGTGTATTCATGTGAATTTGTTGTGATATTGAAGGATTGTGAGCAGAAAACTATTTTTGTATAGTGGAGGTTGTGTTGTTTTGGTATGTCCGGAGCAAGTACCTCAATAAATCAAGTTAAGAGTGCATTCTTGCTTTGATGCCGTTATATGATGGCTCAGGATTTGAATCTTGCTGACTAGAGGAATCCGAATGGATTGGGTTTTTTGTTGTGGGCACGATTGCATACAAGCAGTTTGGGTAACCTACAGATGGCTAGAGCCTCCTGTGGTTTAATCCCTCTGCTGAGGCTGTGTTTGGAACCCAGAAAATGGTTAGGAAATGGAAAAGTAACGCTAAGAAAAATCAAGATCTATATATGGGTTTACACAGGAAATAAGGGAAGAAAAATCAAAATTGACTTTTGACTAAAACCAATCAAAACTTCATTTATATTTACTTGTCTTTATATAATACTATAATAGAAGTATATAAACAAAATGAGTTTTAACAGACACCTAAAACTGATTTCTTGAGTTCAAAACCAACTCTTTATTTTTTCCCAGCATTTTTTTAGTTCCAGACCTACCTGAAATCTTTAGGGAAGTGGCAGTTAGGAGTCCTCTAGGTTTGTGAGTCAAACAATCTTTACAAGTAATCCCTTGGCTCTTGCACATGCAGGTTCACACAAGTGACAACTGATGTGGAGGCAAAATCCGTCATCATCGGAGAGAGAAACAGGGCTGCAACAGAAGCACTTCGAAGCGCGATTGGCGAGGGCCACAACAAGATAGCCATCCTTTATGGGAGTGGGCACATGCCAGACTTGGGTCGACGACTACGCGAAGAGTTTGACCTCTTCCCCTCTCAGGTACAGTGGTTTACAGCTTGGTCTATTGGCGCCAGCAACGTATCTAACAGTTCTCTTCCCTTTTTGACAACTGTAGCTGATACGTTGGGGTGGCCGTTGAACCGATACCAAACAGTAGCACTGCTACTGTTTTCATCGGTCCTTGCTTTTGATCTTTGTTTATGGGAACTGTTTTTTGGAACCACAGCTAACTTGTTTACACAAGTTGCCTCCGACATTTTCCAATGCATTGGCAAGTCATGATAATATTGATCTTTGTAAAACCCGCAGGCGTTTCTAGCAGAACTTGTATAAATGTACATATGTTTTCATATTTCATGATGATTGTGTTCTAGAACTTTGTCATTTAATCACGCAATCACGTCCCATCAATGGAGCCCTGTTTCTAACCTTATTTTTATCCTACCAGAGTCAAGTTTGAACAAAACAATCTATGTTCCATATTTTCTATATCATATTTGATGATTTTATGAAACATGATGAAGATTGCCTTCTTTTGTTCAAATATTTCTAACTCACTAAAATGTAAATGTTGTACAGGCCTCTTTTATGGGATAGAGGGATTATGAGATTGTTCTTCCTAATTTTAATCAGAGTTTGGTAATTGAAGTTTAGAAATTAGACTTAATTTCAATTGGAGTTTGGTAATTAGAGTCTGAAAGTTGGATCTTAGAGTTTGATTGTTTAGAGATTGGAGTTTGAAAACCAAAATCTGAAATTTAGTGGTATATGGGAACTTTCTCTATGGTCTTTCATACTCTTCCAAGATTTCACATTTTGAGTTAAAATAAAGGTAGAATTCTCACCCCATGGGTCCCCCACACCCTGTCCTGGGGTTGGTGGAGGAAAGAAATTGGGGGATGTGTCAGGATTTTTTTCACCGCTATTCAGACCCCCGCCTTGTAGGTTAGCTCGCCCAACCTTTTGCCGGGGAGGGGGGGGGGGGGGGGGGGGG
>OOIL02002010.1:64249-79322 GCA_900332095.2 Cuscuta campestris | reverse complement strand
TGGGGGGGGGGGGGGGGGGGGGGGGGGGGGATTTACGGTTTGAGATATTTATAACAATGGAAAAGTTAATATTCAAAATTGATATTAGGAACAAGATAGATAATTTTATTTGCATTTGGGATTTGAAACAAATTTCTTATCTAGTTGCACCAAGAATTTAAATTTTAAAATTCACTTATGCTCTGTTTGGTATACGGAATTCAAACTATGGAATTAAAATTGAGGATTTCAATTTCAATTCTTGTGTTTGGTAGCACAAAAATTATGTGAATTTGGAATTGGTAGTGCAAAAAATGAATTGAAATTGATGAATTCAATTTCATGAAATTTTAATTTCAATTCCATTAATACCGTGTACCAAACGGACCTTTAGTTACCCTTAATTTAAAATGGTTAGTAGATGAGATTTTCACATGACAAGTACAAATATGTCATTTTCAAATTCTCAATTGTACAAAAATGTCGTTTTAAAGCCCCATTTTTTATGGTGAATTTGTTCATTTTATTTTTGACACATCGGGCTAGGAAAGAAAAAAGAGGTGATCATTATTAGGGGTGTTCAAAAATATCCGATCCGAAATATCCGTCCACGATCCGGGCTGATCCGATCTGAAAAATGGATATCCGATCCGATATTTTAGCTTTCGAATATTTCGGATCGAATACCCGAAAAAAATCGGATCGGATATGGATTCAATTTTTGGAATTTTATGGATATATATTATGACTATATGTTTAAATGTAATTTTATATTGATTTTGGAACTCAACCATTTTGAACTTTTACATTAGCATTTTAGAATCTTTTGTTTTAATAGTGTTTTTTTGTTTGTTTAGGCAAAATTACCAAAGTTACTCCCAAATTAAATTTGGTATCATTTTTTTTATTAGGCCACTACCTAGTGGTGGAATTTTTCTTTTAATAAATTTATATTGAATTTGATATTTTTGGTTGATTTTGCTATTTTACCTTTTTTTTTTGTAAATTTTTGCTAAAAACTCAACTTTTCAGATAATCCAGCGGTCCAATCCGAAAAATTGGATATCCAAATTTCGGATATTCAAATATTTTTCGGATCGGATATTGAATGAGTTTTACATGATCCGAAATTTTCGGATATCCGAATTTTCGGATCGGATCGAATCGATCCGATTGAACACCCCTCATTATGCTCTCATTTTCAGTTTTAGGTTGAAAAGTTGGAGTATAAATCAATGTTTGCTTTTTATTTTTTAAATTGAAAGCAGATAAATATATAGAAATCATCCTAAATAGGACTAAAACATAGATAAAAGTACTAAAATAGGACTCTCATGTTTTTTTCCCCGGAATAGGACTTTGCACTGTGATAATGCGACCTTGCATTGTGGTAATGTGACAGTGTACATGTGCAAATTTCTATGTTTTTTGGTAATGTATATGACTATGGTTTGTAATGTAAGTCCTATTTCGGGAAAAAAACATGGAAGTCCTATTTTGGTATATTTTCAAAGTTTTAGTCCTACTTTGGTCTTTCTCCCATAAATATATTGAGACCACTCTAAAAAAACTCTGTTCGTCCGAGAATTAAGAGGACCTTAATTAAGTTTGTTTTATACTTTTATTGCATAAGAATAAATTGTTAAAAAATAAAATTTTACATTGTCTTTTTGAAAAAAATCATATTTAATAATATTTGAATTAAAATTTATCACATATTTTGTCTTTATATAATGCCAACTAAAAAACGGGGGCAACAATGTTGCCACTAATTCTCCAAATTCTTACTCTCTTCGTCCCGTTTTAAATTGCTTATTTTGACTTTTGGACATATTTAAGAAAATAAAAAAAGAGTTAATTTTCTGAAATTGACATTACTTTTAAAGAGGGGTGACGATGAATGAGAAGATAAAGAGGAGAAAAGTGACTTATTTTAAGGGTAGTTTAGATATTTTACTCATATGATAGAGATGAAGAAAAAAGAAAAACAGACAATTTAAAATAGGATAGAGGGAGTATATCCGCCACAGCTTGAACTTGTCCATATCCTGGCCCAATTAGGTAAGGCCCATCCTTCATCACTAATGAAAGCTGCATTTATATTACTCTTTTCATTTCAAAATTGTATTTCTTATTCGAACCACATGTAATATTATTTGATTTGTAAAATTATTTTTTTACAAATTGATAAAAAAAATACATATTTAAAATATATATCAAAGGTTACACAAACCAAGACGTGACAAAGATACTTCATAAAAAGTTCTCATAGCCTATTCACAAGGTTAAATTTTAATCATTTTCTGATCTATTTTTGTTACTCATTTGATAAAATAATATAGTCATGTCACTTCTTATTTAATAAATCTTTTAATGTAATTTTTAAATATGTAATTTTTATACCCTCTTTCCCAAATTAAATTGCGCGCTTACTATTCAAAAAGTCAAATTTTATTCATTTTATTTTCATATTTTCATTATTCATTTCATAAAATAAAATAGTCATGTCAACACTAGTTTTGTAGAGCTTTTGGCATAATTTTTAAATATGTACTCCCTCGGTCTCAAATTAAATTGCGTGTTCACTTTTCACACGTTCAAACTTTATTAACCTTTTTTTCTATTTTGTTAGTCATGTGATAAAATAATATACTCTTGTCACCACTAGTTTTATAGATCTTTTGATATAGTTTTTGAATATGTAATTTTTATTTTTTAATTTTACATCATTTTCATATAAAATGATTTAATTTAAAAATAGCTCCAGTCAAACATCGTAAATCAAAACAAGCAATTTAAAATGGGAAGGAGAGAGTAATTTTTTTAGAATTCTACACTATTTTTGATGTAAAATGATAATAAAATAAGCTTAGTCAAACATCGTAAACCAAAACAAGCGATTTAAATTGGGAGGGAGGGACCATATTTTTTCTACACCCATTTTGAGAAAAAGTGATTTAAAAATAATTTCACTCAAATATCATAAACTGCAAAAAAAAAGCTATTTTTGAATGGATAAGTATTTTATTTTATCAAATAATCAATAAAAATATGCAGACCACCAAATCTTATCAAAAGGCTTTAATTGTGAAAATGTAAATCATTTTTGAACAAAACGACTATTATTCATAATTAAAAATGATTACATAGTGACCTTTTTTTATCATAATGCTAAACTGAAATAAAAATTAAGTCGAGGAGAAAAAAAGAATTTGAGTAGAGGAAAAAAATTATGTGAACCATTTAATATTTCGTTAAAAGATTCGCACTATATAGCAGGTGTTTCTTTATGCTGATGATTATTGGGTTATAGTTGATAAGCATTTTTTAACTTATAAGTTATTTATACGTAAAATATTCGTTCGTAGAAGAAAAATAACTTAAATGATAGGTAAGACATTTAGAAAAATTTTTAAATGGTGAGAGGTAGTTTTTTTAAATAATATGGTCAAAATAGAGGGACAGAAAGACTGGTTTACAAATAAGTATGTAAGACATACTTATTTTTTTATGGCTTATAAGTAAATTTATAAGTAGAGAAAAAAATATCATTAGTTGACTTATAAGTTAATAACTGATTATAACTTTATAAATTGTTTTAGTGAGCGTATAAGCACAAAAAATACTCACCTACTCACATAACAAGTCGTGTCTGTTAATTTTTATTTTTAAAATTTGAACTATACAGACACATATATTTACCCTCAAGTCCTCAACTAGCCGTTTCAACGACAATTTTTTTAAAAAAGTTGTGGATCCTTCCTATCTACAATTCCTCGAGTGGTAACGATAATTTTAAGGAAATTCTTAACAAATTTTGGGAATGGTCGATCCAACACTCATCCTGGAGAACGATGTTGAGAACCTTGAGAGCGTTCCTGATACACAACCTTCCCGAAGTTAAATATATTTAAATATATTGTTAATAAAAGAAAAAAAGACGTGATGGGCACCCTTGTCCAGTGATGAGATGTGAAAGGAAAGAAAAAAACTGACGTGACACTGAGTGAGATGACGTGATATATAGGCCTGATGATGAACAACTCGTCTACCAACCTTAGCATCGTTTATTCAGCCGCTTTTTATTGTTATTTTTTATTTAAAATTACAATGACGGACAAGGTTGTGGCTAATATTTACTCTGTATTGATTTATTGAGTTGTTTGCGTCATTTAGCCCATAAACCTTTGAAAATTGCCTTTGAACTTAAAAATTTATATGAATGGTCCCTGAATTTTTAAAAACGTTGCATCAATGGTCTATTTGTACCATATTAGGAAGTGTGTTAATCGCGCTCATCCAGTGCAAGTATGAATTAATCTAAGCTGATATATATCACACGTGAGTTGTGCAATATATTTTCTCAAATATTATTTTCTATATTTTTAACTTCTTGAAAGTCCAGATCTGATTATTGTTCTCGCTTTAGCCGTCAGTAACTCGATCCAAAGTCGGGACATCAGTAAATCAAGTTCTTCATCAATCGAAGATTCCTTTTGTCAATCCATGACATACTACCTCCGTCCCACTCTCTTTGTCTACTTTTGACTTTTAGAACTATTCATCTAAGCACTTTGACTCATCAAATTCTCTCAATGTGTAAGCCTAAATATAGTCATGTGTGATCTTGTTTGATTTGTCTTAACATATAGATTATTAATATATAATTTCTATAATTTTTTTATATACAAATTACAAGATAAAATGAATTAAAGAAGTGAATTAGATGGTGTGCCAAAAGGTAAGTGGACAAAGAGAGTGGGACGGAGGGAGTATTTATCAAGCTCCAACAGGTCTATTGATTATCGCATGATTAACGTACACTCCCCAATCTGGCGGAGATGGACCGTTATATTGATGTAACTTTTTTAAAAGTTCAAGTTAAGGGCTATTGATGCAACTTTTAAAGTTCAAGAAAATCCGTACAACTTTTAAAGAATTCGAGAGTAAATGATACAAAAAAACTCTTTATTTATTTACTCCGCTAATAGGGTGGAAATTGAGTCTGCTCATAACATTTGATCGCTAAAACTCGAACTTGACATGTTTTTATTACCAAAATAAGAGTATTTGCACACTAACAATGTAATACTCCATCCGTCCCAGTGTATTTGTCCAGTTTGACTTTTTCGAGTCAAACTGGACAAACTTTGAGCTTCAATTAAATAAAAATTGTAATGTATTTTAACATAAAAATGACTTTATTGGATTTATTGTATTGAGAACTTTTAAAATTATATTTCAGTATGCTAATATGCAATATAAATTGAGAGTAATTGGAGTACAAAGTTTGTCCAGTTTGACTCGAAAAAGTCAAATTGGACAAACACACTGGGACGGAGGTAGTAATATAATGTAAGTTTTCACTTTATAGTTTTTTTGTATTATATATTGACATTATTAATATTATAAATCTTACTTTGAAGATCAAAATATACAGAGTATATAAATATCTTGTTTTATCTCTTTTCTATTCACTCCAACCCATTACTATTTTGGTCTGGATAACTTTTGTTTATTTACTTGTTTTCTGTGATTATTTGATAAAATGAAATATTTTTGTTACATATTGTTGTGTAAAATTTTTTATGTACTCGTGAATGGTATAATGTATAAATGTATAATTTTCGATTTCTCTACCAACTTGTGATTAAATTAATTTTAATAGAAATACTTCATCCGTCCACCAAAAATTTTCTCATTACGCGTTACGAGACTTGACCGATTTTATTTTTAATTTAATTTATCTGATTATAGGTATAAAATTTATATCGTAAAAAAAGTAGATGAAACATTCTACTCTCTCTGTTTCTTTAAACCCTTCCACTTTTGACTTTAGGCAAAAATAAGGAAAGTGTAATTTTGGTT
Organism: Cuscuta campestris; assembly: GCA_900332095.2. Taxonomy (NCBI): domain Eukaryota; kingdom Viridiplantae; phylum Streptophyta; class Magnoliopsida; order Solanales; family Convolvulaceae; genus Cuscuta; species Cuscuta campestris. The sequence continues at coordinate 73,475 of OOIL02002010.1, read as the reverse complement.
GACTTTCAAATTTTGCCCCTAATGTGATGGATAAAAGTAAGATGTGATAGTTTGGTTATTAGAGAAAAAGTATGATGTGATAGGTAGGGTATGAAAAAGTAAGGGTAAAAGTGGTTTTTTAATAGAAAGTGGAAGTGTTTTAGGGAATTCAAAATAATGAAAGGGGAAGGGTTTTATGGAACGGAGGGAGTACAAAAATAGAGGTAACAATACTATTTTGTTTTATGAAACGACTAGTAAAAATAAATATGGCGAATATTTTGTGACGCATTCAAAATAAAGTGAGTTATTCAAAATATGGCGAATATTTTGTGACGCATAGTGTATGCTCTCTCCGTCCCCAGTTCGATTACGATTTTTTTTTCTCATCTCGATAACTTTTGTTTGTTTACGTGATTTCATTAAATATTTTGATAAAATAAAATATTCTTGTCACCTCTTGTTTCGTTGAACTTTTGACGTAATTTTTTAAATTGTAATTTTTATTTCTTATTGATATATGCCAATTTATAAATAAAATAATTTCAAAAAATGAGATATTTTTTCTCATAAACTTCCATTTATAATCAAATTGAGGACGAAAAGAATTTTAGAGTATTCATATCTTTTTTTGTTCTCTTCCCCAAGACCTCACCCGACCTAGCTTCCTAGGTCTCGATCGCCTACATAGTCACATCTAAACACTACCGACAGTCAAAAATAAAAATGTCAAAGGGTAGTGTGGGTAATTAAAGTTAAGTAATTAGCACTTGTCAAAGGGTAATTTTTGTTGGGTACAAGTACAATAATCATTGAGCAGAATTCAACTTGGAAGCAAATCAAGGCTGAACTCTTTTGTATGTTTTTGTTTTTTTATAAATTTTTTTTAAAAAAAATTAAATAAATGAAATTTCTCCTCCTGGTTATTACCAGAAGTGGTAGTGTCTTTTAGCATTTGGATGGGCAGTACAAAATGCCGCAAGGACTGCACTGCACCTTGACATGCAGAAGTTATGTGTCGTTTTGCACTTGGAATGTTCTAACCTCATCAGATCCTCCTAAAACTTATCTGATCCTAGCTCCTAAACACAAAATATAATATTGATGCCACGAATTAAACACACATTAATGAAAATCATATTTTAATATCAACTCAATTATACTGAGTTTATATTATAATTAAATATCTCATTTTTATGATTTGTGATCAAAGATCGTTACAATTTGACAAAAAAAGTAAAATATAACAAGTTTATGGAGGTAATAAAACCTTAATTAACTCTATCTAAATTCATCATCTCCTTTCCGGCCAACGAACAGAGAATCGTAGGACCAACAAGTAATGATGAATTTAGCGAACGCACGTATTCTAACAAAGAAAGCAACGCGATATTTTATTCGAATGTGTAAAATCTTAATGCATTTATAACTATTATCTTTAGTTTTTTGTTGAGATGATTTCTCGAGCAACTGTTCACATATTAAAAATTAAAATGTGCCATCCTTGCTTAAAGCAAAAATGAGAACAACTACGTCCGGGGTTACATTCAATGGTCGAGAAAACAGAGGTTAACTTGTTAAGAATTCTGCAGCGGGGAAAGGCAAAAAAACCACAATGTGGAGCATAGGATTCTTGCATGTATCAATGACAAATTTCACATTCTCAAACAATGCAGTAGAGATTATAGTTCAATTTAACTCTTCTCAACTTCTCAACGGAGTAATAAGCATGCGAGATTATTAATGGATAAATGTTAGGCTCTTTGAATTGACTGATGATTACTATGCTTCAATCTAGCATGCATCTTACTTAGTGCCCATGTTTACGTTAAATTTTAGTGGACTCGCAGAGATTGATATGATTTGATTTGCAGGCGATCCCATGCTGCAGAAATGCCTGCACAACACACAGCTAGTGATCTGACGACATGATGACAACAAACTTTTCAAATGTTTTCTTGTACAATTAATTTACAATATAATATACACCCACTCACACACTACGGTTGACATTTCAATGTGCCCCACTTGATTCATACATCTCTTTTTTTCCCTCACAAAATCTGCATTTTCCTTTTTGTTTATATATATATATATATATATATATATATATATACACACACACACACCCACACACACAGATATATATATATATATATATATATATATAGAGAATATTTGAGTTTAATGAATTACTCACTCCGTCCCAAAAAGATTGGTACATATTGACTATTTGGAAAATTAAGGGAGCGATATTTTGGTGTTGACTTTCCAAAAATACCCTTGATGTGATGGGTAAAAGTGGGATGTGATGGGTAGATTATTAGGAAAAAGATATGATGTGATAGGTAGGGTATTAAAAAGTAAGGGATAAAAATGGTTTTTTAATAGAAATGTAACGGACTTTACGGGACGCAGTTTTTTCGAAACGTGTCAGACTTTTTGGGACGGAGGGAGTATAAATGAAGACGCGCAAAGGATTAAAATAAAGTTCTCGTGATTTTTGAGATAATAGTTAAATGCAACATTTTTATGGGACGAAAGAGTAAAATATACTCTTATATTTTTTCATACTTTACATTACGAAATACAAATATGATTTTTATACTATCCCGTCTAAAAGCGTTCCTCTAGTTATTGGCGGAGCCACATAGGGTCAAGTGGGTGCAGTTACACCCACTGAAATGGGATAAGTAAGCATATACGGAGTATGAAATACTTAAAGCATTATTTTGCCTAGCTGACTTGGTTCACGGCATGCAAATTAACCCCCAATAAACCTGAGTTCAAACCCCCCCCCTCCTAGCATATTAATTTTTTAATAAACTATTCCTTGTAATTTTTTTTATTTACACTTTGACCCCACCCTTCCTAATATTTGGCTCCGCCATTGCATCTAGTTTGATGTTTTACAATCAAATTTGATAAATTTCATCATTAATTAAATAAAAATAATATCATATATTCACACAAAAATAACAACTACGTATATTAGATTTATTTTGAAAGAGTCATGCATTTAAAACTGCATTGTGGTCTAGTAACGGTAGCAAATGAGGTAGTTTTTTTGTAGTAGTGCCTGGCCACCCGATTGGAATTCTCTTTTCCTGTTTAATACTGAACCATTTCATCGGGCCAAATAGCACATTCGTGATTTGAAAAATATGCATCAATACACCCTCATATTTTTAGATCTTATTTCTAAGTTCTCTTGATTTCAAAATGTTACACTTATACTCTTTCTTATTATTTTCCGGCGGTCATTTTTTCAGGTAAAAAATGGGGCATTAGTGCCTATTTTCTAAACCACATGGGCACACGTGCTCATTTCTTATTTTTCATTTATTTTTTGCATGTTTCAATTTTTTTCATCTCATTTTTCATATTTTTATTTTTTATTTTGAATTTTCTTTTTGAACTTACCAAAAAATTATTCTTGAAAAAAGTGTTGTTTAATTTGAGATAGATCAAGTATATTTTATTTTTTAAATTTCAAACACAAAGATTTTTGAATTTTCTAAAAAATTATAAGAAATTTTAAAAAAAAATTAGGAAAAGGAAACAATTAGAAAAAAAGAGAAATGAGCCCCTATGGAGTCTTAGAATGAATTTAAATTAACACAAATGACATTATTTTGATATTTATTTATAAAATCATTTTGAACAAAATCGGTGTCATAAAAGTTACTCCCTCCACCATCTAAGATCTTCTCGTTTTGACTTTTTGTGATTTTTAAGAAAAGTTGAAAAAAAGGTGAAAGTTTACCATAATACCCTTAATGAAAATGAGTTGAGTGTATTGAATGAGGTTGGTGATGATGTGTAATAAATAAAATAAGTGAGGATATTTGTGATATTTTAATTTTTAAAAAAGGTAATTAGAAGATCTATGGTGGACAAATAAAAAAACTAATGAGAAGATCTTTAGGGGACGGAGAGAGTACTTTTTCATTTATCCAAAAATAAGACTTCTAAAACATCTCGTAAAAAGACTCATCTTTCAATTACTAAATAATCCATATCATTTTCATAAAATTGTACTAAATCAAATCAGATGTCAATTTTTGGGGGAGGAAATAAAATCAAATGAAAAGATGAATAAAAAGCTTTAGATGTTGACCCTTTCAATAGGCTTGACATACATCTACTTGAATTTTCCAAACACCAACCAAATAATCATTTATAATGAAGTGCTTTCCTAAAATAGTTTTTCTAATTAAATATGTATATTTCATTTAAAATTTAAAATATTTTTTCTAAGTTTTAATAATTCATGAATTATTTATAGTCAATGTATTTTTTAAATTTTACATTTAGTTGTACAGAAATGACTGCTTCGAAAATATACTTTAAATTTGGATGATCAAAATATCAAAATATCTCTCGATTAATCTATCATTTGAGTAACATTATTTACGAAAGACTATCTTGAGAATAAATCTCAATTATAGAGGACCATGTAGGTAATTAAAACTTATTTAAGACTGAATTGGAAAAGACCTTATTACAAAGGACAATTTTAGGAATATATTCATAATTTTCATAATTTTTAGACGAAGGGAATATCTAATTATACATTTTCAACATTTATATCTTATAGAATTACTACCTCACTGAGTCACTGGCATTCAAATTTGTAATCTCTCCTTTAGAAAATTGAATCATGATACTATTGGGCTACAACATCTTCGCTAAAATTTATGTTTAACTCAACTATTCCAAAATTAACTACCCCGTCTTAAATTATTTGTCCTAATTTGAATTTTATACTAATTTTCACAAAAAAGTAAATAACATTTTTTATAAATAAAATTTATAAAGTTTGATATAACAAACTACATCTAGAAATGAAGCAATCATATTAAATTCATATTATAAATTTATAATTAAATACATTTTTCTCATAATTTATGGTAAAAGTTATTAGCATAAAAGTCAAACTAAGCTAGGATAAAAAATTTCAGATCAGAGACTATTCACTATATTTTTAAATTTTCATATATTTGTGTATTGTCTATCCTAACAATTTTTTTTACAATTTCATTTTTATTTTTTATACAATTTGATAATAAATGATCTTACTAAATAATGAAGATTTTTTCTCTAAATCTTCATTATTTAGTAAGATCATTTATTATCAAATTGTATAAAAAATAAAAATGATAATTGTAAAAAAATTGTTAGGATAGACAATACACACAAATATGAAAATTTAAAAATATAGTGAATAGTCTCTCTGTCTGAAATTTTTTATCCTAGCTTAGTTTGACTTTTATGCTAATAAAATGTATCGCCATTCCCAGGAGTCGATTACCCTCTCGACCAACTAAGGTCTCGTTTGGCATCAGCGTTAGAGATTAGCGTTAGCATTTTGAAAAGGCTATCTGACGGGTAGTCTTTAGAGTTAGCGTTTTCCGAATTAATCGATCTAAACCGTTAATATTTTATCCAAAATGCTAACGCTAATTGAAAATGTTCTTCCCAAACAAAGCCTAAGGCAAGCCTCTAGGCACAATTTCATACAGAGTATACTGCTTCCATTTAAAAAATTTCTTTCTTATTTGATTTTTTACTATCTCCATTTAAACACTTTAACTATTAATATCCATATTTAGATGTAGATAAAAATTCTCTCTGGCTAGATTCGTTTACGAGATTTGATCGTCATAATTTTCAAATTATTTTATTTGATTGTAGATTTAAAAAATAAGAATTATACTAACATATACTCGTAACTAATGTAAAAAAATGGGGTCTTAGTTTGACATTGCACAAAATTTTAAAAAAATAAAATTATATGATCGAAAATGATGCAGACGAGAGAAAAATAAAATACGAAGTATGAATTATAAATTTGTTTATGAATTATAAATTTGTCCATTCACTTCTGTGTATATATGTGATACTATCTCACACTCGGTATATACTCCCCCGTCCACAAATAAACTTCCCGTTCATTATTCACAGGGTCAAACTTTATTCACTTTGTTGGTCTATTTTTGTCATCCATTTGATAAAATAATATAGTCATCTCACCTCTAGTTATGTAGATCTTTAAATATAATTCTTCATATAAAATTATATGAAAAACAACGAGAAGTAAAATTACACAATTTTTCTAGTTATGTAATTTTTATTTTTAAATTTTACATCATTTTTCATATAAAATGATTTGAAAATAACTTCAGTCAAACATCATAATGCGCAACGAGAAGTTTATTTATGGACGGAGGGAGTATATAACAGTTGATTCCATTATTTGACCTTCAAATCTTCAACTAACCCTTGGGGATATATATTTGAATTGCTTCCCTTTCTTCTTTCCAAGCATCATAAAATGGAGAACCCCTTCACGCTCAAACTACGTCGTTTCTTCCGTTCATGCAAGACCAAAAAACAAAGAGCCGATGTCGTAGTCGACCAAGATCCTCCTCCCCCGCAAAACCCGCACCACCTTTTTCCCCATCAGCAGCTTTCCTCCCCACCCAAACCTCGTACTGTCCGCCGCCGCCGCACCTTTTTCCGACCAGACCCATTTTGTCAAAAATACCCTCCCGCTCCCACAATTTTACCCCCGTACCACCCGACCCAAAGAACTAAAAAGAAGCCGAAGAAGAAGAAAAAGACCAAAATGTCCCGAAGCCACCGCTTCAACAACGACTTCGCGTGGGCATTTAAGTACAACACTCTGTTCAGCAGCAGCGACGGCGACGGCGACGAAGAACGGCGACGGGTGCTGTTCTCCTCTTCGAGATCCCTCTCCTCCTCCGGCTCATCGCGGCGGCGCCGCTCCTCCCGTCGCCGGAATCCGGTGATGGGGGATTGCATTGCGGTGGTGAAACGGACGGCGGACCCGTACGGGGACTTCGTGGAGTCGATGGTGGAAATGATAGTGGAGAAAGAGATAGTTGGAGAGAGAGAGCTGGAGAAGCTTCTAGAATGTTTTCTCTCACTCAACTCTCATCATCACCATGGGATTATCATTGATGCTTTCACCCATATTTGTGAAGCTTTGTTCTCCACCTCAGAATTTTGATTATGAAAATGAATCTTAAAAAATTGCTAAAAAGTTTTGGAAGCTAAGTAGCTATGGTTGCAGCTGTCATAGTGGAACACTTTTTGTTCTGTTATAAAAATTTTGTAAGATTATAAACTTCTTAATTTATTGAGAGAAATATATATGTGTTCATAAAAGCTTTTGAAATTTTAGCTTTTTATTAGAATAATTTATACTCTATTGGTTTCAATTTTTGTCTTTATTTTTTTTTATGTCACACTATTTGTTTTAATCATATGGCTAGTATGATTTAGTATGTAGTACTCCCTCCGTCCCACTTCAACTTGTATGTACATTACTCAGTGTCAAATTTTATATAACTTGTCTCTCTATTTTTGTTACTCATTTGATATTATAATATAATTATGTCACTTCTAATTTTCTGAATCTTTTTATGCAGTTTTTAATATATAATTTTTATTTTTTCAATTTTATACATATAATCAAATAAATTGAATTGAAAATAAAGTTGGTCAAACAACTTAACGCAAACCGAAAAAATTCAAATAGGACGGATGGAGTAATAATTTTGTGACATACTATAAATTCATTATTAACTCTTTCATACACATTTTAACATCAATATAAGCAACATATACAGTACAATTGCTCATTTCTTAATATCTATGACATACAATCATGGTCCAAAAATAGTATATAAATAAAGTAACCTTTTTTTATTAGTCCTAGAGAAAATATTGAAATAAATAATCTAACGTTATCTTGATCAACAAAAATAATCTCACGCCGTACTTTATACCTAAAGTAATTACAATTCACAAATGGTGTTGTGCAACACAAATATGACTCGGCAAAAAATACTCCGTATTATTTTTATTTCAAAATTAATATTTAAACCACTATATTCTAAGAAAGAAATAATCAACCAAAGAAATGTGTAAGAAAACCAAATTGGCTAAACAATCCATCTTAAATTTGTTTACGTTTGAGAGGTCGTATACTCTCTCCGTCTCAAAAATATTGTCTCAATTACTATCCTGACATTTTAATATTTTTTGTTTATTTCTGTTTTTATGTTATTAGATAAAATAAAATGTTTTTGTCACGTCTTGTTTTATACCCGAATAAAACTTTTGATATAGTTTTGAAATATAAAATTTTTACTTTTTTTTAATCTCTATACCAATTTGTAAGGAATTAATTTTTACGTGGCGGTTCATGTAAAATTGTCCGGTAATGTCATGAGATGACCCAAGGGCGCGCTCTACAATGCTCCATTCTTAAAATTAATGGTTTCTATCCTTCCTAATCTCCGGTAAACCTCCCACCCCAATCCGATCCGAACACACCCCAACCCCTTCAATTGCACCCCAAGTTAATTTTGCTTTGGAGTCAAAATTTACTCCAAAATCAAAATTAACTTTGGGATGCAATTGAAGGGCCGGGGTGAGGGGTGTGTTCGAGTGGAATGGATTGGAGGGATTTACCAGGGGAGTTAGGGGGGATAGGAATCGCCAATCGCCAATTTTACGAACGAGGCACCGTAGCACCCCTGATCATCCCATGACGTGTGGTTTCAATATCATGAGAATTTCTTCGTAATTTTTAAAAACATGATATTTTGCACGTTATTCAAAGTAAGATAGTATTTTTGGGACCAATGGAGTATTATCAATTTGAATGTACAATGATATTGTATATTACTCATGTGTACATGTACAAGTTACACGTATAATACAGTTTTCACACATTTGTTTATTTCTACTCACTTTGAGAGCACTGGTAATGGTTATGAAGCCCCGGGGCTTCAAACTTTCTCTCTCTGCCACGTCAGCTTTAACTTACACCCAAAATTCACTGGAAATGGGTTTGAAGCCCCGAGGCTTCAAAACTGAGCTTCAAACCTTCATTTTTTACATTTTTAAATATACATCTTCTAAATTTAAATTAATAAATTTAAATTAATTTATTATTTTAATTAATCGCAATTACACTAGTGCATAAAAAAATTAAATTCATTATAAAAAAAATCTTACATTCATAAAAAAACATTCAAAAAAAATTACATTCATTAAAAAAATTACATAAAAAAACAATAGTACAAAGAAATCACTAATTATTCGAACGACTAAAGATATGCTCGATCAAATCCGCCGTTAGTGCATTGTGAATCTCTCGGCTTCGAATTTCTTGGCGGTTGCGTCGTTTCTTTTCTTCGGTGATTTCTTC
>OOIL02002010.1:52454-64176 GCA_900332095.2 Cuscuta campestris | reverse complement strand
AGAGGACGACTCATCCGAAAACGATTACTAAAATCCTCCGGTGTATAAACACACGGATTATTAAAGTAGTCGTTTAGAAGTGAATCGTGGGCGGCCGCTCGATCCCGGTTTAGACGTTGGCGTCGGGTCCGTCGTCGGGAGGATTCGGCTTCTTCTTGGCCATCTTCCCACCATTGAATACAATTCGTCGCGAAACAACGAAAAAATAAAGCTCTTCTTTCATCGTTGGAAGATGAACCCATTTTTAAATTATATTTTATAAATATTTATAATAAATAATAAATATTTTTGAGAGAATATATAGTAATAAAGAGAGATTTGTGAGAGAGAGGTGTGAGAAAGATGTATGAGAGAGGGGGATTTTATAGTTTTTTTTTAAATTTAGAATTTTTTGTTTTTAATTTGGGGGGGGGGGGGTAACGGCTACATAGCCGTTGGGAAGGGGGGAGCCGGCTAAAAAACGCAGCCAAGCCGCGTCAAACTTTTGACGCTGGTGAACTCACGCCCGATCACGCCCGGAGGGGGGCGGTGTTTCACGCCCCCGGGGCGTTAAACGCCCCATCACGCCGGGGGGCGTTGCATGTATTACCAGTGCTCTGAGCATGCGCATTTTAAAAGTAACATATGTGACATTTTGACAATGTTAATTTCATTGCTAATTTGTTCTTAGATTGTTCCTAAACAAGCAAAAGAGTAAATCATACAAAGTACCACGACATTGTTAACTTAAGAAAATCTCACTCAAGGAAAACATATTGTGCGTGTAAATAGATTTTTTATAAAAAAATAAATAAATTCAATTATAAACATTTATAATAATAAATTTAAGAAACTAATAAATTTAGTACAAGTTAATGCCATTTTGAAAAACAAAATTACGGAATATTCTATGCCATGCATAAAGGAAAATATAAAATGAATTAATTCATTTTATTTTTACTCTATTAAAATAAAAGAAAATTCTTATTTTATGTTGGAAGAAAATAAGAGTTAAAAAACTGAAAGTTAAAAAAAAAAGAAAAAATAGAAAGAAATTAAACTGCGTTAAAAAAAAAGTAGAAAGATCAATTGGAAGAGATGGTTAGGCGTAAAAAATGTTGGATGTTGACTTTTTTATTACCCAAAAACAGCGATCCTATTTTAGACGGATAAAAAACTATCTTGGTACATCAATAAAAAAAATAAAAGTTACATATTAAAAAATTACGTCTAAAATTCTAAAAAACAAGAGGTGACAAGAATATTTTATTTTATCAAAAAATCAATAAAAATATACAAATAAACAAAAGTTATCGCGAGTAGAAAGAAAAATAAATTTGTAATCAAAATATAGACGGATGGAGTATAACTTGAGCGATCAACAGGAAATTTCAGTTGTAGTTAATGCATGAGATTTAAATAAAATTTTTTAAATTTAATTTATTTAAATTTAAATATTTATAAAATTAAAATGTTAGTATGTACTTAAAAAATTCATTCAAAATCCTGTAAAACAAAAAGTTACTTGATCATATTAATTTAATAAATCTAGTAATTGAAGTCATTGGCACAAACTAAACTATTTAAAAAAAAGCTTCACCGTACAATATAACAATGTTAACTCACAACACTGGGAGACAATCTTTTGGAGTATTGACCCTTAAGGTATCCACGTAGACTTTCTCATATAAATTTTTATGTATTTCAAATTATAGAGATGAATGGTTACAATGGCGGGGAGATGAACACCCCAAAAAACAAAATATAACGTACTGCGAATTTATAATACAATTCAGATTTTTGAGTTTTACAATCAATAAATATAAACAATCTAAAACATAACTGCAACGGCTTGGATTGTTATCACGCAACGGTTTGGATTGTTCTCACATTATCTTACAGAAGTGATTTATTGACTATCGATCTTTTCCCTGATTGGAGCTGCTCCAGAGCCCACTCGTAGAGTGGCATGTCTTTCTCTTCGACGTGGTTGCCAATGAACCCCATAAGTAGACCACCAAATACGTAAACGTCGGCTTTTAAAGTCCGAATACCTGCAACATACAGGATCAGAAGCCATGCAATGTACCATTCATTTAAAAAAAAGTTGTTTGTCAGTAATCTAGACATTGGTTGCTAACAAATACAGAGACACACAAATCCTCTTCTACAAGTCAGATTGGCTGCTTTTCTTAAAGGATTGGCAACATAAAAGCATTAGAGCTTAGCTGGCGGAGTAATCTTGGTTGAATAAAGTTCACTAGCAGTACAGAACATTGAAGTAAATACAATAACAACAACAACAACCCAGTTAAATCCCACAAGAGTAGGGTCTGGGGAGGGTGTGTGTACGCAGACCTTACCCCTACTCAAAAGTAGAGAGGCTGTTTCCAAAGAGACCCCCGGCTCAACGTCAAAAGTTGCATTGTTTGACTAACTGCTACTTCATTAATTAAAGAAGCGCAGACAGTTTAGAGATTCATTTTGATTTATTCCATCACATCCCAAAGCCAAAAAATGGTGAAATTTTGGCTCCATCAGAGGTGATGGAAATAAGACAATAAAATTTTAAGAAGCGCACCACTGCATACAGTCTCATCAGGAGCATATAGGAAAACAGGATAACACGTGGGAGCTATGTTATGCTCCTCCCCGACATGAGAAGGAAACCAAAGTCAGATACATTTATGTTGAAGTTCTGCGAGTTAGTTTGAACAGTAACTTGTAAAATGGCAACAAGTTAGGAGATCCGAATTAAATTGATTAAGGTATTCAGTTGTTACCTTGTCGATCATTATGCCTTCTGGTTTGATACCACCAGATGAAAATCGCCTCTCATGAAACCAGGTGAAGAGGCTTCCAAGTTGAGTCGCCACACTCATTCCATCATACACCACAGCAAGAATGGCAGAAGCAAACAAACACACACGCACACAAATAGCAGAAAATAAGATCACGAGATTTAACGTGGTTCGGTCGGTAACCTACTCCACGGGTTGCAACTAGGGTTTATCTTTTATTAGGTGCTCATAGGTTATAGTTACATGATTGGGTATTTATAAAATATAAACTAGGGTTAACAAATTGCTAAACAAGAAACAACTAATGGGCCCTTTAATTAATAACTGAAACCGGCCCCCCATGTTTCTTCCCTTTAGCTGGCCGGGCTTAAAGCCCAAAGCTCTAAAGCCTTCACCGAATAACCCAACACTTCGGGGTTTATATGTCACAAAAAAGTACCTCTAAAACTAAAAGAAAATTTTTACCGCACTGCTATTAGGCTAGCTATATTTGAAAGAGGTACGACCAACGGGAAGTAGTGATCATGGGAGAACTTCGCGTAAAAGATCTCACAACAGATATGATATATGATAGGGCGCAATGACGTCATTTGATTCATGTAGCCAACCACACCTAGTGGGATAAGCCTTTGTTTTTGTTGTTGTTGTTGTATACCTTTCAAGTCCTAATAGCTTTGTTTTTGTTGTTGTTGTATATCATTCAAATCCCGACAGCTGTAATCCTAATAGTTGTAAGGCTTGGCATCAAATTGCGTGCTATAATTATGTAGTCCAAGACTCTTAATAATATAAAGAACCATTTTGTACATTGCTAATCATATCATATCAAAAGTTCTCTTTATTGTTGAATTGTAATTCAACATGAGGTACCTTACCCAATATGTAACCATCCTGATTTTATTCATTTTGGAACGCATTAAGAGTAAATATATCATTTTACATTTATTTTTTGTTTTCGACTTTGATATTACAAACCTTTCTAAAGATGCTCTTGTAGAGGAATTGGATAAGGCAGCAAAATATTTGCGTGCAGACGAGCCTTGTAACAGTAAGCTCTCTCTCCATTTCTATATTGTGAAGCACATTTACAGGTACTGAGCATATCTCTAGCAACAAACATTTTCCTTTATGCTGGTGTCATTTAGAGTATGGCGTTGTCTTTTTTTATCTTAAATTTGTTGTAGTTGGGATGGTATGTTTGTGCTTTATTTTTATGTTCCTCATGTTGTTTTTCCAACAATTTGAATTCAATAAATATAGGGACTATTGTTGAATTCTAACATCTAACTACTTATTTTTATATAATTCCACCAAATGGATATGCATATAGATTGTAAACAATAACAAACAATTAATACCCTTATTTACTATCTAGTGATTCAGCTTCAGACACTTTTATAATAGTTATGAAATGTAACTTCATGGTTATTCTTTAGTCTTGTATTACAAAGAGTGATTTCCATCAACATGTAATTCGATCAACATCTTCTTATCTCACTTATGATTTCAATACCTTGTTATTGAGAAAGATAAGTTTAACTTTATTCTTTTTTTGTTGCTTACAGTCAAAATTGGGATTGGAGGCTTCAATATGGGTGCAAGTGTTGCCTTCTATTCTACAATATGCTTTGCACGTGGGAGGTTAAGGAATGAGACAAAATACACACTCAATTTAAATGCAATTGTTGGATGTAATTGTTGGCTTTCCTGTTTAATGTTTTCAAAACGTAGAACTCGTCTTTACCTCTGGTGACAAAATGTTTAATATCTTATAACAACGAACGTTTGGATATTTTATATTTACTCAATACTACTGTGGGCAAGTCTCTGAAAGAGGTAGGAAAGGCTACAAGTCCTGCTGTGTCATTGTCTATTTTCTTTTCACATGTCAAAGGTATTTATATGTTTTGTTTCTAACTATGTAAATAATGGCTCGTCCTCGATGTTCGTTGAAAGTTGTTTCAACCTCCTTCCCCTCCAAGATAATTGATTTCTACTACTATATTTCTATGTAAATTGAATTCTTGTGGTTCTCATTTTTGTACTTTGTCTATACTTATAAGGGTTGATGGTAATATAAAGATACAGAGTTGATAATTCTAAAATATTAGTGTATTTTGTTTGAGGTGTCTCAACTCCTTCTGAACTCTCCTCTTTTACAACCCAGTTTAAAGACATGATTGGCGCTATAAGAAGTTTATTACAATAATCATGTCCATCAATCACCACAAGACATTTTCTTCACCAATATCATCAATAATACATAGTTTTACCAATATCATCAAACACAAACTAATGAAATAGATTGATCTAATATCCAAGAGTGAATCGATGGAAGACTCACTGAACAAGTTCCATAATCCTCAAGAACAATTTGAAAAGTATAAGAACCACGCCTCAAACCTAAACAAATTTGGCAACGTATGAAGCATAACTCTAGAAAAACTCCAAAACATTATAACAAATAAGTAAGATATAAAGGAAACATATACGGTTAAAATTCAAAATTAATAATATTAATAAAATTCCTTTAAAAAAATAAAATAAAATAAAATGATTTTTTAAATGTTATTTTAAGGGGGTTTAATTTTGAAGACACAACTTGGTGAATAATCTAAGCTTAAGAAAACGCCCAATAATGTGATATTTCTTTGAGTCGGCCATCGCAATGAATACTAATAGAAGAAGGTAAAAAGAAGTTGAGGACAAAAAACACTATGTATAATGAAGATGCTGACGAGAAGTGATGTCAAGGTTAGCCCATTTTTTTAAAAGGTTGACGAAATGCAGAGCGAAGATAGCCCGCGCTTCATATGGCGACCGCCTTGGCGCACCACTCGTAAAACGCCTCGATCTAGTCCTTTTGGGCGGCATCTGCACGCCTTAGCGCCATAGGCGCCATAAGTGTGAATGGCGAACACCATTAATAACTATGCTCATAAGGTCAACCCAAGAATTGTTCCATTTAAACATTAGACATAGCTCAAAGTGGAACTCATAAAGGGTAAATGTATCATTTTATCTTTATCTTTTGTTTTAGGGTTTAATATTACAAACCTTTTTGAAGATCCACTTGTAGAGGAATTGGACAAGGCAGTAAAATATGTGGTAGTTTGTGTGCTGGCAAGCCTTGTAACAGGAACTCTTTCTCTATTTTTTTTATTGTGAAGCACATGTACATGTACTTGGCATATCTTTAGCAACAAACATTTTTCTACATTTTTCTTTGTGCTGGTGTCTTTTAGAGTGTAGCCTTGTCTTCTTCTTCTTTATCTTAAATTTGGTGTAGCAAGATGGTATGCTTATGGTTTATTTTTATATTTCTCATTATGTTTTTCCAACAATTTAAATTCAATAAACATAAAGACTATTGTCAAATTCTAACATACAACTACTTATATTTTTTAGTTCTACCTAATGAAGATGCATCTAAATTTTAAATTAACAATAACATACAATAAGAATTTTTATTTACTCTTTGTGTCGCAAGCAAAGTCGCCAATTGTTGTTTACAAGGTTTGGCTGAAGTTATTTTCAATTCAATTGATTTAAAATTTGGTAAGGAATTAAAAAATAAAATTTATATATTTAAAAATCACATCAAAAGTTCTACAAAATGAGAGGTGACAAGACTTATTTTCTCAAATGGGTAGCAAAATTGGTCAAGAACGTGGTTAAATAATAGTGCTTTTTGGTGATCACATAAGAGGTATTGGAAAAAAATAATAGTGCTTTTTGGTAAGAAGTTTAAAGACAATTGTTGCGCACTTGAGGCGACTTAGGATCATTTCGGAGTCAAACCTGGTGGCATTGAAAAAAAGGGTTTCAGACATGTCATCGGTCCTTTTGAACTAACTTAATTGGGTGTTCCAACATAATATAATAGAGTAGTTTTCTTGAGATTGGACTTTTTGTTAAAAATGTTACGAGAACATGGAGTAAACCTAGAGGTGAGAGGCAAAAAGCATTAGAATCTACATTGGTGACCTTTGACCATCTGTGCTAGTGCTACTATGAGTATCGTGGTTCGTGGTTCAATGCGACTCAATCACACAAACTCTTATATATTCTAAAAGCTTTTAGGCATTCTTTCTCCTCAAGTTATCCTGGTTTCCGAACTATCAAGCCTTTCGTCGAACATCAAAACAAGAACAAGACCCATGGGGGATGTGGATGTTTTTTCAATGTTATTAGCACTGAATTTTTGGAAATTCTCCATACTTATCTCCTCTTTGGTTCAATAAGGTCTTTTTCATAACAGCCTCAGCCACCTTCATAGGGCAGTTTAGAAAAAAATAGGCCAAAACGTCATAGCATGCACTAGTGGATCACAAATTGTAAACTATGATCCTAGGTTCAATGCATCTTCATTTACTAATGTTGAATGAGTAAGAAAGATGAGGCTTACATGACAAATCATATTAGGTAACATATGTGAGGAAATATACAAACTACTTTCATGATTTTCTACTTTACCAGTAATATGTACTGCTATACAATGTAAGACTACCACTTCTTATTATCTATCCAGCCAAATTCAATTTATCATTAACTTTTTATCTTTCTCATGAACACTTTTACCTCTTTTCCTTACGTATTTATACTTGATGAACTAAGGAGGCTGATATTAATCTAAAAGGATTTGGGCTTTTGGTTCTAATAGTTAAACTCTATAAAGATAGTTTTTCTATTATTTAGAGAAAATAATTCTATGTATTGCTTTAAACGTTGATGAGTGCTGCAATAAAATTGTTTGATAGTTGTGGGCACTACCCATATGTGGGCTGTGAGCAACCATTGAAGATTAAGAAATATGTAAATGAGACGATGCGTTTAAAGAAGATTTTTTTAATATATCTTCCACTTATTAACATTTTAATAATAAGTAGAAGTCATACTAAAAAAATCTTCTTCATGATCATAACCATTAGTTTTTTTGTGTGCAAGCTTTCGTTATTTGTTTGTTCTCTTCTATTACATTGAGTAAAAACTACTGACGACCTAGAGGCCAATCAAATCTTCTCATTTATCAATTTCTTATTCCTCAATGTTTGCCCACAACCCACATATGGGTAGTGCCTTCGACTATCAAACAATTTTATAACAACACTCATCGACATTTAAAGCAATATAGAGAATCATTTTCTGTAAATAATAGAAACACATACCCTTTATAGAGATTAACTATTAGATCCTTACACCCAAATTCTTTAAGCTTAACAGCAGCCTCCATAATGTGTATTTGAACGTGAACATCTTCTATATCAAGTATAAATAAGTTACCAAAGGAGTCAAATATGTTCATGAGAAATTAAAACTTAATTAATTTGGTTACATACGGAATAGAGAGTGGTAGTTTTATATTGTTTAGCAATACATATTACTGATAAAGTGGAAAATTACAAAAGTAACATTTGAATATATTGTTACATTTGCTACCTAAGATGATTTGTAGTGCAAGTCCTCTCTTTCTTAGTCATTCAACATTAGTGAATGCAAGTTTGAGGCATAAAATGTAGTGAACTTAGGGTCATATTTCACAATTTGTGATTTACTAATGCATGCTATGACATATTAGTCTGTTATTTTTAAATTAATCTATGGGCGTTGTTGAGGCTGCTATGAGAAGGGTATCGTTTTTAGGAATTCAATGCAATAACATTGAAGACACTTTCACATTCTGCATCACATGGATCTTGTTTTGAGGTGGCTTGATAATCTCGAAAGCCAAACCAAGATAATTTTAGGAGACAAAATGTCCAAAAGCTGCTAAAATATATGATATTTTATGTGATTGAGCCACACTGACCTTCGGATCACAATGCTCATGGTAGCTTGAGTACATACGGTCAAAGGTCACCAATGTAGGTTCTCATGTTAATCACCAAAATAGTTCATGAGAATCGCTCTATAAATTGAATCTGGACAAAGTTTCCTACTAGTTCATGACAATCGTTCCCACATAAGGATCGATGACTGGCACATATTTTGGCCCAGGATATGGCTTTAACACCTTTTGTCAATGCCACACTCAAAGAGGAATTAAAGTAGTTTTGACCGATTCTTCTATCGCGACACACCCCTACAATATTTTCTCCCTTTCCCCTTTTCATCTTTTTTACATTTAAGGAGTTTTTAAAGAAATACTAAAGGAATTCGCTTTTAGGTTATTGGCTCACTTTTAATTAAAATGGAGTGGATTGTATTGCGTATTAGCCTTTAATAGCAGATATGGACGGGTCCAATTTGCCTACGGTTGATCCTAAATCATGGTCCTTGCTTGGATATGCAAAAATGTACCAGTATCATATGGTTACACCATTCAAGATTGAATTGGTGAAAAGCATTGATGGAGGTAATATTCTGCTTCCTTCAATGTATTCCCAATAATTGTGTTAATCTATTTTGATGAATGGATGTGGTGACCTTTTATTCTAAGAGATGCTTGAGGCTATGGTGGTATGTTTTCACCACAAAGTGTTTATATAATGCCTCCATAATTCTACTGCATTCAATAAATTATATAATTCTCATATATTGATCTTGTTCTGTGCTTAGGTGCTAAGACTTTAAATAAAAAAAGGTGCTAAGACTTTACTCATATAAGCAAGTGTTACCACTTTTGTAACAACACAGCCCGTATATCAAAGTTATTAACGAGGCTAGTATTGGGATCCTTGTCATTGGTCATAGCTTGTTTCAAGGTTGTAAATGAATTCTAATCTTTCATCCTCTATTTAAAAGCATCCTCTTTAAGTAAATCTATTAATAGTTTACAAATGACCCAATAACCAAAGACATACTTTCTATAACATCCAGTGAGGCCTAAGAACCCTCGCAGACCCTTCAAGGTGGTTGGAGTAGGCCACTCAGTCATGGGCTTGATCTTTTCTCGATAATTAGTAACCCCCTCATAAGAAATAACATATTTATGTACTCTACCTTTGATTGAAAGAAATTTTTTCGATTTTTTTACATATAGGGTTTGTTTTCTTTTATCTCAAACACAGTTTTTTGGTGAAGTTATGCTTCATACGTTGCCAAATTTGTTTAGGATTGAGGCATGGTTGTTATACTTTTCAAGTTGTTCTTGAGGATATCAAATTTAACACTCTTTTTTTTGAAAATCTTCACCCTCCCATTTATTAGCTACACTTTGGATATTTTTGTAAAAACATATTCTATATTTATATGGAAAATGATACAAATAGTCTTTATTCCAAATTAATGATTATTATTATTGATTCAGTTTTAAATAATCAGTGTGATTTGGTTCAATTTATTTTAGAGAAAAAATATTTGTTTTCTTTTTTTTATTATCTTATTTGGTTTAAGACCAAAAAGATATACAATGCATAATATTTGTTTATATATATATATATATATATATATATATATATATATATATATATATAGACACACACACACATACATACTCGACTTTAAGGTCCTATTACCTACCCCTCACCACTCCCCATTCATAACTATGCTTATGACTCACAAAATGAACAAGATCAGGATGGGTGTAGATTGTGCAAAGTACCTACTGCTGAATTACAATGCGACAATAAGAGAACTTCAATAGTGTACAAAATGGTTCTTTATATTATTTAGAGTCTTGACCTACATAAATATAGTATACAATTTGATTGTGTATAAGGTAGGTAACTACATTTATTTTAGAAACCACAAAACAACCACCAGTGAAATCCCACAATGTGGGGTCTTGGGAGGGTAAAGTCTAGCCAGACCTACTCCTACCAAGGTATGACGGCTATTTCCGAAAGCCTCTCGACTCAATAGGAAGCAAGGTTCTTTTCTTGGTATCAAGAGGGGTAAGGGAAAATGCTATATAAACATCTTGTAAACAGATTGCACTAAATCAAGAAAACATTACTTAAAAAGGCAATGGATTATCACTGAAAAAATCTTAACATCTATTTTCTCTTTCCCACAAAACTCTTCCTACTTTGTATTTTTTGGTGAAACAGTGACACTCTTTGACCACGAATAGTGAAAAAAGTATATTTAGTTTTATTGTAGCTTCAATATAATTGGGTTCAAAAGTAAACTGTATGCTAGGATAGGAAAAATGTTCAAAAGTAAAGTACCACTCACCAAATGAATTGCTAACATGCTTTCATATATAACTGCTGATCTGATCTCTCAAGTCCTATCCATTTTTGTAACAGAATTAAAGCTTTCAAACAAGTGCAACAAAGAGAAATCACCTGACTGGAATCGAGCCAATTGGCTGTATGCCTCGGGAAAACACTCCCAGCACATTGCAAGGAGACCTTACCATCCATAAAATGTCCGGTAACAACATCAGGCCAATCCCAACTCTGCAATGTACAAATATGAATCATTCTGAGTTTTATCCTCATCTCCTGGCAAACAATTGTTGGGTTATTCGGTGAAGGCTTTGGAGCTTTGGGCTTTAAGCCCGGTCGGTTAAAGGGAAGAAATATGGGGGCCCGGTTTTAGTTATTAATTAAAGGGCCCATTAGTTGTTTCTTGTTTAGCAAGTTGTTAACCCTAATTTATATCTTATAAATACCCAATCATGTAACTATAATCTGAGAGCACCTAATAAAAGATAAACCCTAGTTGCAACCCGTGGAGTAGGTTACTGACCGAACCACGTTAAATCTCGTGTTCTTATTTCTGCTATTTGTGTGTGTGTGTGTGTTTGTTCGCTTCCGCTTGACCGCCTCTGATCTCTGATTCCTAACAAGTGGTATCGGAGCCTTGGTTCGGTTAAACACACGGTTACACAGGATCAATCGCAGGAAGAAGGCTGTTCAGGATCGTTTTTGCTGCTGTTTTGCTGCCGCGGTTAAGGGGCTGGTTCAGATCTGATCAGGGGCTGGTTCGGATCTGATCAGAGGCTGGTTCGGATCTGGTCAGGGGCTGTTCGGTCGGTTTTAGGTGAACTTGGC
>OOIL02002010.1:0-31240 GCA_900332095.2 Cuscuta campestris | reverse complement strand
GCTGGCGCCGCTGGGGAGGTCGCGCGGCTGGGCGGAACGATAGGTGGAGGGTCCGGCGTGGCTGGCGAGGATGCTCGTCGGCGGAGAGGTGGGGGACCGTCGTTGAAGGCTGGCGGAGGGGGTGGCAGTCGCAGGACGGCGGAGGGGGAGAGAGAATCGGGATAGGGTTCAAGTGAAGAACGAATGGCTGGAAAATTTTGACTCTCGTTTTTTACTTTAAACCTGCGACGGATCTGCGACGGGGGTAAGGTTCCGTCGCAGATTTTAAGGTCAAATTTTGACCACCTTATATTTGCGACGGTACCCAATAAACCGTCGCTGGTTTGCGACGGAAAATATATATCCGTCGCAGATTTTGCTTTTTTTTCGAGGTATACAATTCCGTCGCGGATTCGTTGCAGATCTGCTACGAATTTATTTCCGTAGCAGATATCCGTTGCAGTCCAGACAAATTCTTGTAGTGGTTGACGGCGGAATAGATCAATTTACGCCGCCAGTTTTTTTTCCTCATTGCTGCTGCCGGAAGAAATCTTGGACGAGGAAACACCGTCCCTCACCAAATTCGCAAAGTTGGGGAGAGGGTGAAGCCCCTATATACTGCCGATCCAAAAAAAACAGTCAAACAGGATAAAGCCCCAATTGCGGAATAGCCAAAAGAATTCTCAATTTGAAGTCTACATGTTTTGCCGTATGTAAGAGTACTGTTCCTCCCTGAAGTGCATTGCTTTTTCATTGTTTTTTTTGGATCAGTCTTATCACAACTATGGTCTCGATTTTGGATAAAATTATTGTGACCATGGATGATGCTTTGAACAAACTTCTTGGTGTGTTGAAGAATATCTTTTATGGAAGAGTTGAGTTTCATGACGGGGTCTGTATAGCTTATGATCATGTGGATGAAATTTTGAAGACGCTCCACTTATTTCGTCATCTTTTAGATCTATCGTATTCTGACTCTGAGTTATATGCGTTCAATGTGGAAATCTCTTGCTCGTTACAAGATTTGGTGCGTGGTACCCCGATGTCATTGAGTGATATTCCCTTGGAGTTAAAAAGTTTCAAAACAAAGATGATGGATGCTATAAGGAATCTTCTCGGTGTTCCCATTGCTCCACCTGATCTAGCCCCTACAACCACTCTACACAATCTTGCACCTACTGACATAGAATCTGTGGAGTGTACGGTTGGGGATTCAGTAAGAGTTCCTGCCGTTGATGCCGATGATGTTTCTGTTGGAGGTATTGTTAACGCCTTTCCATCGGATCTTGTTGCTGTTGATACGCACGTCGATGCACCGGGTAAGGGAGAAGTTGCAAAGGATCCAGCATTGAGCAATATCATCATCACATGTACCCTTGTGCCTTTGTCCAAAACAGCCCAAGTAGCAGATGCAAATTATACGCAAGCAGACATCTCACTATCCTTTGATATCATCCTGTCCTCTGCCCATGCGAATATAGTGGAGTCCGAGTATTGGGTTTCACCGCCGGTAGCTAAGTTTGCATTTGCTCTTCTCTCTTGTGTCCATCGTTGTACTCCACTTTGCAGGCTTAATGAAGATCTATCATCAAGTGGGCACAATCTTTGGGTCAACATTTTTTCTCCAGTCTCGAAGCATGAGTGTGAACCTCCACCTTGAGGACAAGGTGGTTTTCTAAGGGGGTGAGAGTGTTATGGATTATATAGTAGGATATTAGATTATATATTTATTAGTTTAATATTATTATTATTATTATTATTATTATTATTAATATTATTATTATTATTGTAATGTAGATTTTATTAGGTGAGCAAATTATAAGCTACTTCGAGATTTCTTTACGGTTCTTTCCCTCGTCGCTTTTATTGAACCGTCAGGTTAGGTTTAGGGTTAGCTAGGGTTACTTTGTCTCCTATATATAGAGATGTAACTCCTTTAGAATAATTCAATCAATAAACAACTCAAAACTCTAATTCCTTCTCCCCTCTCGGTTCGCCGATTCCTTCTTCGCCTCAATTCTTCTTCTTCTCCCTCGTCCCATATTTTCAAGAGCTCGAAGACGCTCTGAGTCTTCCCTATCCGATACGGAGTTCGTATCAGTTCGATCTGTGTTTGATTCTCTCTTGTTGATTGGACGTGGGTTTAGCTATATAAGCTATCCATCTGTGATTTCGATTGAGTTGACTATAAGAGATTAAAATGTAACGTCCGTTGTGTGAGAAGAGGTTGAGATACTAAACTTGTTTGTTCAAATGATAACTAGGTCAAACCAGTTATCACTTGAGGATGATGTTGGAGCTCTCACATAAGAAATAACAATGAAATACCACTAACATTATATAGAAGGGTCATGTTTTACCTATTAGCTTAAACTTTTGGGTTAAAATGTGGAGCCTAACTTTTTGTGTAAGAAATTAATTTTACTCGGCATTGTATTCGTTGTTATAAGCCCACTGGAATTATAACAATGTGGAATATGGATTCATAAAAGATTGATGTGGCATATACAATGGAAACACACGTTACTTCTTTTTTTAAAAAAAACTATTTTGTAAAATTTAAAAAATGTTTTAAAAATAAAAAATGTACTCATTCATATTAGAACTTATTTAAATGAAAGAAAAATTGATGCAAGTCTCATCCAGACTTGGAAAAAACTGACCAACTTGTTTTTAACAAAAGTTTTGCTGACCAAGCTCAAAGATTACTGAAACTTGATATGGCCCGCTAAAAATGCGTCAAACATGACCGAACCCGAAACTGATCTGACTAACACATTAATGTAAGACTTTTTCAAAATTATGTCTTATAGTACGAAAAATAATGCATTAAAACTAAAGTTATGTTTTTTTTTCTTATTACTCATTTTAGTGTATAAAATTATACTTTTAAAATAAGTTTTAATGATATCAAATAATTATTTTAGATTTTTCAAAAGTGGTACATATTTAATTTTCATATTATTCATAACATTGTTAAATATATCTAAAAGGTAATTAAAAGTTCAAAATAAAATAATCTAAGAGCTTCAATATATGTATTTCGATACTCGTATTTTGTTATTTTTTTAGTACAAAATTCAAGTGCTGCTATGAATTTTAATATTTAAAAAATAAATCTCATAACTTGTTGGGTCGACCCAAATCCAATGACACTAGATCATGAATATTGAACATTAGTTTTCAATCTGAACTCGAACTTATCCTCACCCGATGTAACCGAAACTCGAAATAATCAAACCCGATGGATTTGTCAGATTTAGCTCTTATCTTATTATATTAAAATATATGGAGTAATAAATAATACTCCCTCCATTCTAAAATAAAACTCGCGTTCAATTTACGCTGTTTGATTGCAATTATTTTCAAAGTAATATCCGTAAAAATTGATATAGAATTAAAAAATAAAAATTATACATCAAAAATAACATCACAAATTTTACAAAGCAAGTGGTGAAATTTTTTTATTATACCCCAATAAATCACAAGATTTGATTTGTATTATAGAGTAAATTCTATAATGAATCCTTTGTAACATCGAGCTTATTTTTTGTTTTCTTATCAAATATTATTCTCGTAGTACATTTTTTGTTGGTACATTTCCATAAGTAGTTCCTTTTTTGAGTTTTTTGTCATGTTAGTGTTAATTTGAGTGGTAAAAGTATAATTTGACATTAACTTTATGTCCGATCCAGTGATGTATTCTGATGTAGTTAGATGAATAACTCAACAATAATGATTATAGTTGTGGTTAAAATTCATGACAAGAAAAATATATGATCAATTTGAATTTATATTTTTAGTTTTCTGAAATTAAGACCAACATGATGGAAGATATAACAAAATATTATTTATAGAAAAATATTCATAAGAGAAAGACGAGCAAATAATATTTTTAAAATACAATTATTTGTATGTCCACGCCAAACTGTTCATATATAGTTGCTTTATTACTCTCAAAATTTACTAAAGCTGTAATTTCCAACCGTCGAACTCAGATGGTTGAATAACTTCAGCGCCGCCGGAGCCGTCGCAATATACATCGTTTCCCGAGCTCTGCCACCACGGGAGAAAGTAGTCAAACGAGTCGATGAACATGAACTCGGCCGCCGCCAGAATCGACTCGTACCCCGGGTCGGGCAGCTTCGGCAACTCGACGATCTCCCCCAATACTAACTCCTCGGAGGAGGGGCACGAGTCGGCGGCGTCGGCGTCCGCGTCGAGGTGGTCCATGAGGGCGGCCCTGACGGCGGCGGCCTGGACATCGCGCGGGGAGCGCGTGGCGGGGCGGGGCAAGGACCCGGCGAGCTGGGGGAAGTTGAGGACGGCGGATGCGCCCTTGACGGAGAGGGCGGCGACGTCGTGGGCCCTGGCGGCCATCTCGGCGCTGGCGAAAGTGCCCAGCCAGATCCGGGACTTCTTCTTGGGTTCCCGGATCTCCGACACCCATTTCCCCCACGCCCGCATTCTGACTCCGACGTACGTCGGGTGCTTCAGCTCGCTCCGTCGCCGTCCTCTGCATGTCCTGATCTTCCCGTCGGTTTCGTCAGTCGTCGTCGTCGCCGCCGCAGCTTTCCCTCGGCCGGTTCCGCCCATTTTTCTTGACGGGGGTGTCTTTGTTGAAGGATTTCTCTGCTCGCTTCAGGTACAATGTGTCGGAGGGATTGTCAGAGAGTGTTGTGGGGCTATATATATGAAATGGGTCATACTACACTTACACCACATATTATACCTCATTTGTACACCGCAATTATACACAAATATTTTGATGATTTACACCGACATAAATGTTTGTGCGTTAACAAAAATTTACACGGACACAAAGGATTGGTGCATTAACAGAAATTAGTTTTACACCAACACAAAGTATCGGTGCAAACCTGCGGGATACAAAATAGAGTACAAAAATTGGGATACAAGTCATATGAAATACTCGTATATGCGAATACTTTCCCGTCCGATTTTCTCCGGACTCGTACTACTATCCAAACACGCCAAAAATAGTGCGTGTGTTTGAGAGTTTGTTTGAGCTTCTACTTTGTTAAAACACATTTTTAAATACTTTTCAATTAATTTTTGAAAAGGCTATTCACGAGCAGTGTTTAGCGTTAGCTTTATTAAAGTAATTTGCACTGTTGATTTTTAGAAATCACCTTAAATAGGACTAAAGCATAGAAAAAAGTATCAAAATAGGAGTTTCATGTTTTTATTTTCGAAATAGGACTTCGCACTGTGCTAATGTGGTTGTAATGTGACGTTGTACATGTGCATATTACAATACTTTTTGGTAATGTACACGACCATGTTTGGTAATGTAAATACATTTTAATTCATATTTCGGGAATAAAAATATGAAAGTCTTATTTTGGTATATTTTCAATATTTTACTCCTTTTGTCTTTTTCCCGTTGATTTTTCATCCAAAACGGTAACGCTGATCCTTAACGCTATTTTCCAAACAGGTCATATATCAAATATTTCAATTCGGCGAAATGGGGAGGGGAGGCAGGGGGTGTGCTGTGGTGGGGGGCAGGGAGGTAGGGTTTAGGAGGACGGATAAAAACTATCAATTTTACGAACGAAAAACCGTAGGTGCCCCGAGTCACAATATGACCCAAGGTTCCAAGTTCAAAAGATCTTTGCCCAAATAAAAGTTATATATTTAAAAACTACATCAAAAGGTCATCAAAAATAAATGTGATATTACTATATTATTTTGCTAAATTGACAACGAAAATAAGTAAATAAAATAGATAATGTTTGACCATGTGAATATTATCGTGGAAGAGCTGAAGGGACGAACGGAGTGTCTTAGAGATACATTAAATTTGTAACATAGAAATGTATCACAAATAAATATATAAAATAATTACTCGTATTTGTATATCACATAGACTGTTAAAAAGTATCCCACATCGGAAAAGTGCGAGGAAATTAATCGGTATATAAGCTCTTGAGTTGAACTAACTAATCGATTGGATTCAATCTTTTAATGTGGTCTTACATTCGGAAATAAAAACATATGGTCTTATATTGAGAAAATCATTATGTTTTAGTCCTATTTAGATAAATTACCCTTGTTTTTTTTACATTATAAGTGTCATGTTTATCTATATGTAAGGTCATCTTAGACATTATGTCTCTAGTTGGCGCTATATAACAAGTATTTTTCTTTGATAATTAATATATAGGAATATAATCTTAATATATTTAGTTTCCTTATTCTTTGTATTACGAAATACTAAATTTCTTCTCCTACATAATTTAAGATTATACATCATATATATACTTTTTGGATCTTCATTATTCAATTAAACCAATTATTAGTAAATTGTACCACTTGAAGCAAATAATAGTAGTATTTGGATAGTAAAGAGAGCTGAAACTTGTATTTACGAACTTTAGTTTTACTTTTTAGCCCTCAAATAGTTCCAATAAATAAAGCTTAAATTCCAAATTGATACTTTATATTTTTTTTTTCAGAAAAGAATAGTTGACACATATTGCTTTTATCAAGCAATATATTTTTGTTCATACTTTAATTGTAACATTGTTTTCCTAAATTTATTTCTTTAGGATAATAAATTCATTATTTGCACCAAAACATAAAATTTCTAAGTCAGTTTTTAAGGCATTGCAGATTCCATAGATATTATTGTTTACTCCTAATTTTGATTGGCAAACAACAGAGATGATCATTGTTCTACTACTAGTTATCTTATTATGCTTAGGCCAAAGCTTATATCCTGGTGCAAAAATAAATATACATGTGTCTCGCGGTCTTCTACTAAAGCTGAATACTGCGCCATGATCACGTGGGTGGTAGAGGCATGCGGCTTCGTTATATTATAGATGCACTGGGCATTCGGCTTCGTTATATTACAGCTCGCAAGTATTTTGAAGGAACTTCTTCCGGCCACTCCATTCGAGTACTTATGCGCGCTCCAAGTTGCCCATCAAAATTGTTGATCAGCTTGAATGAGGATAATAGGAATAGAATCTTAATATATTTAGTTTCTGTATTCATTGTTTTACTATATTTCTCCTCCTAATTTATTTAGGATTCTACATGTAGTTTTTAAACATACTATTTAAAATTTCATTATTCAATAAAAACAATTACTATCAAATTGTATCAACAATCAATGTGACACTACGACACGGTGCTCATGCTCTGCTCGAATAAGGTCATTGAAGAATGGCTCATCAATGTAGCACGTGAATCCGGTTCAAGTTTTTTGGTTAAAGTATAACACCCTTTGACCATAAATTAAATATATCTTTAAATAATTAAATATTATAAACATTTGATAGTTCAAAACTATACTTTAAAATTAAATCTAATTTTACTAAATTCACATTATAAGTAAATATATTTTTTATATAGTTCGTACTCAAATGATAACACAATTTGACCAAAAAAAATCAAGCTGTATAAATCTTTTTAGAGAGGGAGGTAGTACAAAACTATATATACTCCGTATATCATATCCTTCCGTTTAAGAGAAATATCAAAGTTAATTTTTCTTGGTCTAACCTTTAGGCTTTAGCCTTTTTTTTACTGGCAATCAAATTGCACCAACAAAAAGGAACAGGATCTTCAAAAAGGGAGTGGGGTTATATGTGAATATGATAGCCCAAATAGCACTAGTACCCCCGTGCTTTGCAAAATAGGCACCTAAACCCCCTCTGTTTTCAAAACTTATTTCTTAAGTCCCTGTGATTTCAAAATGTTGCACCCGTGCCCCCTCTGATCATTTTCCGGCCATTTTTCCGGCGAAGAAGGGGGGCATTGCTGCATATTTACTAAACCACAGGGGTATCAGTGCTGATATTTATTTCTCGCTTATTTTTTTGTTTTTTTCCATTTTTTCCTTTATAGTTTCTTTTATTAATAAAGGTATTTTAAAATTATTTGTATAATGCTCATAAAATTTAAAGTTATTTTTGTTTGAAAAAATTAACATATAATGTATATGTACTTCTCAAATCAATAATTTTTGTTTTTTCTGATAAAAGTAAACTTTTTTTTGGAGAATTTCAAAACAATGATGAATAAAATAAGAAACAAAATAATAGAAAAATAAAAATGAATATCTTTTTCGAACATCTCAATTCTAAGGACTTTTTTAGGTTTGTCCATTTTTTGTATCAGACTTTTTTTGTGTATTTTTATTTTTCATTTTATTTTTCCATATTTTTATTTTTTTATTCTAGGTTTTTCTTTTTGAACTTTCCAAATAAGTACGTAACAAAAAGTGAAAATGTTTAGTTTCAAATAGATGCAATGTATGTCAATTTTTTTATTTTTATTTCAAAAACAAAAAATTTTAAAATTTTAAAACATTATAAATTTGAAAAAAAAACTAGGAAAAGAAAAAAGAGATAGAAAATATTTAAAAAAATAAAAATACAAATAATAAACGAAAAATAAAAAATGAGCACGAATACCCCCTATGGTTTAAAAATTATGCGCAAATGCCCCCTCTTCGCCGGAAAATGGCCGGAAAATGATCAGAGGGGGCACGGGTGCAGCATTTTGAAACCACGGGGACTTTAGAAATAAGTTTTGAAAATAGAGGGGGGATTGGTGCCAATTTTCCAAACCACATGGGGCACCGGAGCTATTTGGCCGAATATGATATGAGAGGAGTGAGTGAGTCCGTAGGAAGGTGAGAGTAAAGGAGAATATGATGGAGATGGAGTACCTCGAAAATATTAGCTGTGTTTTGACTTGGACTATTTAATCAAAAAAGAAAGCCAATCATCTTTTATTTCACCTATAATGACTTCTCATCAGATCACATCGCATGCAAACTCTCGTGTAGAAATTCGCGCACACCGCTACACAGTCGGTCAAATGGCAGTATTGCCCGTAGGCGTTGCGTAATTAGCAAAAATTTAAAGCGTGAAGACGTAGATCTGAGTTTGATTCCCGACAACTGTGCGGAAAGACAATTATGCTAAGCATAAGGCCTTTGCAAGTACCAGACTCCACTCCTACCACCAATTTACGATCAAAATCTAATTTGTTTCTTTTCAATGATCATTCGATCGGATCTAATTAAGGAGGTCCTCGAAGATGGGGGCTCATCTTTTTTAAGGCTGTGTTTGCCACTTTTGCAAAATATAAATAGTCAAAAATGTGTCAAGTCCATTAATGATTTTTCCATCTCACAATTACTTTTATTCCGAGTTATAAAGATTGACTGAATCTTTTCACCGTAAAATTTATATAGATAATGATATAATATTTCACAATAGAAATTGCACAAAGTATACTCGTAATGAAAATAAAACAACTGAGTTCAACAACAACAACCCAGTAAAATTTCACAAAAACAGGGTCTGGGGAGGATGTGTATGCAGACCTAGCCTTACCGCTACTAAAAGTAGAGATATTATTTTAGAGAAATCCTCAGCCCAAACAACACAAAAATCAAGTAGCATGAAAAGAGGAAAGAGTACATTAAGGGTGAGAAAAAAATGACAAGACATAAGCTACATAAAAAACTGAAAAAAGAAGCACGTCAAACCAACAAAATAAACAACAACACGAACAAAACTAACACCCTAGACTAAACGACAACTCAACTACCCTAATCCTATATCTCCAGACGTCCCTGTCTGAAGCCATATCATCAGTAAGAGCTAGCTAGATGTCCTAAGTCCTGCCTAACCACCTCCTTCCCATTATTCCTAGGTCTATCCCTATCCCAATGCAAACCTACCAACTATTGAAAGCCTCTTACATCTCGGCACCGGAGCCTCAGGTACACGCCTTTTCACATGACCAAATCATCTCAAACTAACCTCTAGTAGCTTATCTTCCATGTGTTCCACTCCACCCGAGTTAAATTTCAAAAACGTACTTTAAATACTCCATCCGTCCACAAATAAACTTTATGTTCACTATTCACAAGGTCAAACTTTATTCACTTTGTTGGCCTATTTTCGTCACCCATTTGATAAAATAATATAGTCATGTCACCTCTAGTTTTGTAGATCTTTTGATATAGTTTTTTAATATATAATTTTTATTTTTCAATTCTACACCATTTTTCATATAAAATGATTTGAAAATAACTTCAGTCAAACATCGTAACGCGCAATGTAAAGTTTATTTGTGGACGGAGGGAGTATAAGAAATGTGTTTTCCAAAATGGTCCCGCAAAAATAACATTTCTTTGTTTGGTACTTTGGTCCCAAAATATGAGATCTATTCTCATAATGGTGCTCCGTTAAAATTTTCGTTTAGGTGTAAAAAAGTAATTTCCAACTTCTCACTTTTGTATTGGAGCTACTACGGAAAAATATGTACTTCGTAATTAAAAGGTACTCACTCTGTTTCCCATTAATTTTTTTATTAGCCTTTTTATTTGTTAAATAAAGATCTTCTTGTTATCTTCTTTAACACAGAGTATTTAAAATACCACAATACCCTCACTTACTTTATTTTTTTATTTATTACACTTCACTAATCTCATTTAATACATTGTACCATTTTCATTAAGAGTATCTTGATAAAGTTTCACTTTTTGCGAACTCTTCTTAAAAACCACAAAAAGTCAAAACAAGAAAATTTTAAGGATATGAAGGAAGTATAATTTTAGAAACTTACTTTTTATTCTATATTTCTATGATATAAAATAAAGTACAACGCTACAAAAAGTAATAATATTATCTAAAATAAATATATATATAAATTTTTGAAAATTAAAAAATAAATATAGATACATTTATTTGAAAGTAAACATAATCACTTTTTGCAAAATAAACTTCTCATTTCTTATAAGGGATGCATTGAGTGATCTACATTAAAAAAATTTAAAAAAACTTATTTCTTGAGTATATTGACTATTTATTACAGATACCAAAAATATTTTCTCTATTTCCATAATAGTTAGAAAATCAATATTTTCTAACTCCATCATGCTAGAGCCACCCATATAATTATGACTTGAATTAAATAAAATTAATACTCCTTATTAGATATTAAAATAAAAAGGAAAAATTACCCAAAAAAATCTCAACTTTACCCGGTCTTTCAAAAATAATCCCACCTTTCACTGTGATGCATAATAATCCCAACTTTATTGAAATTTGCCAGTTTTGGGTCGCCGTTAAGTTTCTAACGGAGGGTTAACGGAAATGCCCGTTTTAGGCAACAAAATGAAAGTTGGGATTATTTTTGATGAATTTTTGTTTTTTAATTTTTTTTTGAAATTTTTATTTAAATTTTTTGAATTACTTTCAACCTCCATTTCTTTTTCTTTTTTAAAGATTATTCTTACCTTAGAAAAAATAGATATAAACATAATGAAAATGAGAAAAATAACTATAATTATACAAAATTAATCAAATAAATAATGTAATCAATACGGAGTATAAATTAAACAGAAACTGGTAAGAAATAAAATAAATATATACGGAGTGGTGGGTTTTAACATTTTACATGCTATACGGAGTCTTAATGTACTACTTATTTTTTAAAAGAACAAGCCGTCTGGTAAAGTTAGAATTATCGTAGATAATTTTTTCTAAAAAATAAGAAGTGATATGTTAATACTTTGTATAATGCGTAAAATATTAAAACCCACCCATATATTTTTATTTTACTTTTACCAGTTTTAAGTTAGTTTCCATTGATTACCTTATTTATTTTATTATTTTTGTATCATTTTAGTTACATTTCTCATTTTTTCATTTTTATATCTATTATTTTTATTTTTTAAACTAAGATTAATCTTTAAAAAAGGAAAAAGAAATGATAATGGAGGTAGAAAGTAATTTAAAAAATTTAAATGAAAAATTTAAAAAAAATTAAAAAAATAAAAATTCATCAAAAATAATCCCAATATTCATTTTGTTGCCTAAAACGGGTATTTCCGTTAGCCCTCCGTTAGAAACTTAACGGCGACCCAAAACTGGCAAATTTAAGTAAAGTTGGGATTATTATGCATCACAGTAAAAGGTGAGATTATTTTTAAAAGACCGGGTAAAGTTGAGATTATTTTAGGTAATTTTTCCAAATAAAAAATGTAATACTTAGATCCTGTTGGTAACAACGTCAATATTAACTTTAGCATTTCCAAAATTAATCCGTATCATTCCGAAATTAATTCAAAACGTAAATGCTAATTAATCATCTCTCCCCTCATAACTATAACTAAGGACAAAACTGTCAAAACAAGCGTGATCAGTCTCACAAAACATTCTGTCATGGATTTTCATGAAGCACATTATTCTCCAGGGGAGGGCAGTACCTTCTCCATAGCCAGTGTTTGTGCCACAGCAGATGTATTTCCTCAATGGGGACCTGCTTCGTCTCGGGCAGGAGGAAGAAGACGAAGCAACTCATGACCACGATCAGCGCCGCGAAAACGAGGAAGACGCCGTACTTGAGCTGGCAGAGCGACGCGAGGAAGCTCTGCGCGATCAATGCGGTGAAGACCATGTTCACGCACACCACGAGGCTCTGCCCCGCGGAGCGCGTCTCCAGCGGGAAGAGCTCGCTCGGGACGAGCCACCCGAGCGGGCCCCACGACCTCCCGTACGCGAGGACGAACACGCATACCAGGACCAGGAGGAAGATCCCGACCCCCCTCGAGATCTCCCTCCCTGGCCCTGACTCTAGCGCGAGCGTGATGGCGAGCGCCGCCAGGGCGCACGCCATCTCCGCCCCCGCCTCGAGGAAAAATGCCCGCCGCCCGAACCGGTCCACCAGGGCCATGGACACGAGCGTGGCCAGAACGAGGGCCCCGCTCGTGACCGTGGACGAAACGAGCGAAGCCCCCGACCCGAACCCGAGGCTCTGGAATATCACGGGGGCGTAGAAAAGAATCGAGTTCATCCCCGTGAGTTGCTGGAACGCGGGGATCCCGAGGGCCGCTATCACGAGCTGAGGCCGGTTCCTCCTCCTCAGGAGGTTCCGGTAAGGTTGCTTTACGGCTTGGGCAGCCCGGCTCGCGGTCATCAAGTCCGAAAACTCGGCGTCGACCTTTGACGTCCCCCTCACCTTTTCAAGGACTGCCCGAGCTTCCTCCAGTCTTCCCTGCTCGACAAGACTGTTAGGGGTCTCGGGCAGGTAAAGCCCGCCCACGAACATGAGCGCGGCGGGGACCATGGCTAGCCCCAGAGATAATCTCCACCCCCAGGGGTGGATCTTATTTGTTGCATAGTTAATGAAGTTGGCTATGAGTATGCCCAGGCAGGTTGTGAGCTGGAAGAGCTGGTTTATGGCCCCCCTGATCTTTGCTGGTGCCATTTCTGAAAGGTACAAAGGCACTGCCTGCAAGTGCAATGAACCATGTATGAAAAAATGCACATTTATGAAAAATGGGAGAAAAATTGTCCAAGAAATTAAGTTACATGACTAAAAATGCAATTTTGTGAAAGAATCAATTCAACCAGAAGCTCAAATTCATGATTAAAGGTCTGCTTGCTTGAACGCTACACGTGAACATCAATTCTTTTTAAAAGAATAAGTTCAAGTGGCAATAAGGCTCAAATTAAAGTCGTGACTTCTAGATTAGGGAAACTCCGATACCATGTCAGATAACCGACCAAAACCAAAAACCAAAACTCGCGATTGAAGTCCCCAAGAACGCTTTTACACTCTTAACCAATTTAACCTAAGATTCGAGTGCTAGCTATGCTTACTTGGTTTCCAAAACCAATGCCGAAGCCAAGAAGGCAACGCCCAACAATGAGCATTGCCACGTTCTTGGCGAAGGCGTTGATCAACGCACCAACGAAGAAAGTGGTGGCACCCCAGAGGATGCTGGCCCTGCGGCCTTTGATTCGGGTCACATAGGCAGCCCCGAATGTGGAGACGAGGGCAGCAAAGTATAGAGATGAAGTGAAGAGAGTGAGGATCTGATTGTCATATTTGCAGTAGTCTGTTTCTTGGAGATGGTCTTGCTTCCTTCTGTATATTTTGGGGAAGAACTCTTTCAAGAAGTCATCCATGGATGTTACTCCACCTAAAACAAAGCAAAACAAATCAATTACATACTGTATAAAACAAAAACACACACACACATCTCTTGCATTTGTCTTATCTGATAATTATTCATTGCCATTAAACCAGCATTTCAAAATGAAGCTAATGATATTAAAGTAAAATTATATGTCAAGGAACCAATTCAACCAAAAGCTCAAGCTTGTAGTTGTGGCCCAGGAAATGTTTCTTATATTCTAACACTCCCCTCATGTGCAGGCGTATTCTTTTTCGGGCCTTGCACGTGAAACGTTAATTTTTTTAAAACTGTACGTGTGGTGCGGAGTTTCGAACCTGTGACCTCTTAGTCAACAAGGCTCCGATACCATGTCAAGGAACCATTTCAACCAAAAGCTCAAGCTTATAGTTGTAGTCCAGGAAATGTTTCTTATATTCTAACATTATAACTCGATCATTAAAACAAACCCTTACTCAAAATTTATAACTCGATCTTTAAAACAAATCCATATGCTATAAAGCCTTTGTTTGGAAACGCCGTTTTCAATTAGCCTTAACATTTGGAATAATTTTATAATAGTAAATGTTTAAAGAATCAAACCAAAATGATTAGGTGAGAATTGCATAAATTAATTGAGAATTGGAATGGGGAAAAAGAAAGAGAAACCAGAAACGCCAAGATCATAGCCAAAGAGAGATCCACCCATGGCGGCAACAATGCAAGCAAATGTGAAATAAGCAGTGATCCTATACTCATACACATCACCCCTTCCCGCCGCCGGCATTCTCCCATATATATTTATATTCCCACTCGATCTGTTTGTTGCCTAATTTATATTTATTCATCAAATTGATTAAGATGAATTGATGAAAGAATTGGAAGATCATATTATGTTATTACAGATTTGATAATAATGGAGTTTGTTGGCTGGCGGAAATTAAGGTGTCACAAATAGTGTGATTTCTATCTTTTTTTTTTCTCTTTAAGGAGGGTGTGATTTCTATGTGGCCAATATGAAAGATTAGTCAGATGTATCTTGTGCTTGGTATATTATGATAAATTAATAATTAAAAAATATAGAGTGGATATATAACAAGTCATTTTAGAATTAGCACTACGGTTGAAAATAAATATTATGTTGATGCAAAATGAATATTCGTTGAATATACTTAGCTTTTCTTACAGTCACGTGTATGATATACATTGGCTACAATTTGAGAGACTCTGGGTCGCTTGTGATGTGTATATCCCTATACCCGGCCCGGATAACCGAAAGGGACAGGTCAAAATATGACTGATCATTTTCATCAATCACCAAATGAGGTTAACTCTTCGATTGGGACGGGTCAAAAGTTGACCGGTCACTTTCTTTAAAAAAGTGACCGGTCACATTTTGGGCGATAGCCAAAATGTCACCTAATGTTACGAAGGATATTCCGGAAGAACAAAGGGATGGGTTGAGCTCAAGAAATGATCGGATAACCTTTGAGAAAAGGTGACCAGTCATATCACATTACTTGACTAACATTGGTCCAGTCTCTTAGGTATGGCGAACCACGTCAAAGGCCAGGGGACCACCCCGCCGTTCGTCCATCACGAGGCAAACATTGAAAGGAATGTTTGTCATCTTGCAGGGTTGATTGGACACAAAGTATATCACAAAAAACTAGCCTAATTAAAATTAATAGCTATAAAATAATTTTATCATTGTTTTTTAATTTTAATAATATTAATGCACAAAGAAGAATGAAAATGATTTTTTTCTGTTTTTTTTTGGAAAAATCATACTCCCTCCGTCCCGAAGTATTCGTCCAGTTTTGACTTTTGGAACTGTTCATCTAAGCACTTTGACTCATCAAATTCTCTCAATGTGTAAGCCTAAAAATAGTCATGTGTGATCTTATTTGATTCGTCTTAACATATAGATTATTAATATATAATTTTTATAATTTTTTAATACAAAATTACAAGATAAAATGGATTGAAGAAGTACATTGGATGGTGTGCCAAAAGGTAAGTGGACAAAGACAGTGGAACGGAGGGAATACTTCATACAAAGACTCATTATTATTTTTTTTGTGACATCCAAAAAGTCTCCATTTTTTTGGAAAAATTTGTTACTCATCACACTTTTCTTTTTTTGCATCACTTCCAACTATATACTCCCTCCGTCCCTAAATATTTGCCACATTTGTATTCCCGAGGCAAAATATCAAGTTTTTTCAATTCATTTTATTTACATATTGGTATAGAAATAAAAAATAAAATTTACATATCAAAAAATTACATGAAAAGTTCTTCTAAATAAGAGGTGTCAAGAATATTTTATTTTATCAAATAACCAATGAAAACGTAGAAATAAACAAAAGTTCCCGCGACTGCTGAAAAAGCTAATGTTGCAAATATTTTGGGACGGAGGGAGTAATTTTTTTATTAATTTTGTCACAAGTTTTTGGGGATGGAAGGAGTAGAGTATAAGCAATCAAATTTAAGAATGTTGTGAAATTTTTTCATAATTACTCCCTATACTTTTGCATAAGTATAACAATAACTTTTCTAATTTGGGAATTGGGGGTTGGGGACATGGGACCACTTCCATTGATCGTTTAGCAAACGAAAACGGAGAAACCGTAGCTGCGAAGATTCCGCCTTCTTCGCGATCATCCAGGTCTTTTCCGATTGCTTCCGCCACTATTCATCTTCCTTTTCTTTATCCTTCAATTAATTGTTCCATTTTCCAGAAGCTTTGTGGTAAAAGTGACGACGATCATAGCTCGTCTGGTTCGAAGGTTATCAAAATTGGGCTAGATGTTATTCCGATCATCATTAGCTTAACTGGTAAGGCTCTTCTGGCGCTCGATCTTCGTTCAGGTTTTACTTGAAAGATCCTTCTGATCTGCGATTTCTTCAGCTTGTAGATTTTACTTGCGGTTCACAGTCGAACTGGTTAATATAGGGATTTTCACATTAGTAATCTTTGATAGATTCCTATGTTTCGGTAGAAGTAAGCGATCTGCTCAACAGGTGATTTCAGATCTTGAAATCTCGTACTAGAAAGGAGGTGTCCCTTCATAACGCAGTGAATGCTGGTACAGTGGAGCTTTGTCTCTGACATGGGTAATTTATGTCTGTCAGGAATTGTTTTGTACTTTTGTTCCTAGAGGGGAGTTAAATTTTCACTAACATTTGATGTAGTAGATGTCAGATGTCACACACCCTCCCTAGTCCCTACCTTTTGAAGTGGGGTAACAAGGTAAAGCTTGGGTACATCCAATCCCCGGACGACCGGACCCCACTTGTCGTACTTTGCCGGATATGTTGACCCCACTTGTGGGGTATGTTGACCCCACATGTGGGACTTCAATGTAGGCTGTTTTTGTTGGTTGTTGTTTCATGCCTTAGAGCTTTCTCATATCATTAACTATCCTTTCTAGGGATTATTAATTAGAAATATCTATTTTTAGCATGTTGTATTAGTTTCCTTATAAAAATTGTTGCAAACTGAAAAGTAGGTGGTTAGAATTTGTTTAGAAGTGAGTGAAGTATTTTGAACTGCATATCCTTTTCCAAAAAGGGAAAGAGAAAAAAGTGGGAAAGTTTTTTTTGGGATTGATGAAAAAGGAAAACAGGGAATATGATTGTGGGACGGTGGGAGTATAAAGATGATGATAGAGGAGGGGAGGGTGCAACAGTTGAGAAACATTAAGCTGTCACCTGTTATGCGTTATGGCCCCTGCCACATTGATACGAGTTTGTGGTAAAATGGCCGATCCTGCCTCCCATTTTCTCACTGCTATCTCCCTTGACAATCTAGTTCATTTTATTTTCTTATCTTTCCGTTGGATCTGAAAGACTTTTTTTAGAGTTCACACTCTATTTATGCATTCTCTTTGATTTTCTTGCATTGCTACGTGTTGGAACCATGGACTCGTCTCGCAGCAGCTCGTTATCTTTGGCACAGCCCAGAGCATCAGACAATATGTATGCAGAGTTGCAGACATTGGGTCAGACCCCTGTCTAGGTCCATAGCTCAGACCATCCATTATGGCCATAGCCTGGAGTCCTGGACAATGAGCTATGAGCCATTGACCCCGGACTAACTCAGTGGACAGTTGTAACTACACTACATTACTGGGTCCATTAATTATTAGTGTAAATTCTCCCACTACCCACCTTTGTAGGCATGATGCAATAGTGTTTAGCCTTCTATAAATTGGTCTTAGATGCCATCATTGTAAACCTTATATGTTCCAGTGTACTCAAGCAACACAGCTTACAATTCTCCTGCAATATTTACTCTTTTGAATACTTCATTCGTATTGGTTTTAATTTGGACAAACATTATTCTTATGCTTAATCTGCCAACGGATGGCTGATTACAATAAGTGATAGCTAGAGGTGCAATTAACTTTTCATTTTGAGTTTCTATATTTGGTGAACCTTGGAATAAAAATATTGGGATTGTGTCATTATACGAAAGAACATTACTTATCATGTGATGTATTACCACAAATACATTCATTTGAATGAAGGTTTGTTTTTAAACGCTGCATTTTTATGAAATCCATTGCTAAATCTGTTTGAAAGACGGTCAACTGTATGAAAAACATTTATTGGAAATGCATCTAGTTTTTTAATGATTTTCCATTGGAAGAAAAAAATGTCTTTTAATGATAAAGTGGATAAGCGCATTCAACTCATTTTGATGTAAGGAGATTGTCCTCTCTTATTCTTTCATCAACCACCCTCCCCCCTCCAACAACCCAGACTTTCAAAATAAAGAACCCCCTCCCCCCTGCAAACCACTCCCTCTGCCACATTGATACGAAAACGTATTTTTATCCTAAAATAATTAAGAATCATGTTTGAACAAAAGAAGCTAATGTTCATTATATTTAGTGATTTTTATAAATTGTGTCCCAAAGAAGGTTGATGCATTGTATTTGGTCAAACAAACAAATAAATTTAAAAATATAGATATACGATGATTTCCAATCGTTGTACCTTGCTAAAATATAAAAGTTGTATCTTTGTGAAACAGTAGGTTAAGTAATTTCTGTCTAAAGATGTTAAAATCTATATTGATGTTAAAATGTTATATTTTTAATTAGCTATAGGGTCATAGGGTGTGACAATGCTCGATGTAATTTATTTAGTGCCTTGATTTTGAAGTTGGAAGTGCTGTTTATGTTTTTTAATTGCTGCACAGGCACATGCATAACCTTGTTACTGCTTACAATAGGGAAGCACAATTAAACAATTACAAATTTAAGTAAGAGAAAAAGAAAGGATGCGAAGGTGGCTGTGTTGCATCCGTCAAGTGGATGAATCTTACCCTCGTCATGAAAGTGAGCTACTAAAAGGCCCCACAAATAATTCTGAGGGTAAATTTCTGTCATTTTTATCTTTTTTGAATATATTTTTGTTTTTAGTTTACATATAATTTGGTCGAATGGTACATTTCATTTTCAATTTTTATGATACACAATTTTCATTATCCCTTATGTGGAAGTGTTAGACTCTTGTTTGGTCCATTAGATGATTTAGATATTCTAATAATCAATGACGTCTTGTGAATTGTACCGCGCTGTCCATGAACAATGAACTAAGTAAATAACTAGTTATCTTACTATTTCGAGATATCCGGAAAAATTGATCACTTACCATTAATTTGATACAGTACTAATCATACGGTCTCATTACCATAATTATCCTTCTAAATTCTTAAAGAAATAGTAGTAGGTATTAAGTTGAAACTGCACACAAGTGACAGACTTTTTTCTCATTACTCTGTCATCATATACCATATTAGTCCAATTCATTTGCAAAGGACCTGGCTAATAGAGTCACCTAATTTTATTGCATGTTGTTAGCTAGGACACCTGTTAAGTTGATTGTATTTGTTGAAATAACTATAATTCAAGAGTTCTTGAAGTCTTTTCAGGTCGCGTGTTCTGATTTATTGATATATTGATAGACCAATTTTATATACTTCATTGTATAATCTGTATCTACCATATAAATGTTAGGGCATGAAAAAGGTACAAAGGCAGCAATTCCTGCCAAGACTGAAGTGCAAAAGGCAGTACCAGCAATTGAGGTGCCAAAGTTGTCTCTGGATGAACTGAAAGAACAAACTGAGAATTTTGGATCAAAAGCTTTAATTGGAGAGGGATCTTATGGAAGAGTGTACTTTGCAAATTTAAATAATGGCCAAGCTGTAGCAGTGAAAAAGCTAGATGTTTCATCTGAACCAGATTCAAATACGGAGTTCTTGACTCAGGTTTGTCTGATGCTCTACATAAAATTTGTGTTGTTTATGTGACACATTCATGTCAAATATCAATCGATCTGCTTCTTTTTTTGGCTTTACAAGGTTTCTATGGTCTCAAAGTTGAAGCATGAAAATCTTGTCGAACTGCTTGGTTACTTTGTAGAAGGCAATCTTCGTGTATTAGCTTATGAGTTTGCAACCATGGGGTCTTTACATGACATACTACATGGTAATGCAAAATAATTGTGTATCGACGCAAACGGACTATATGAGGTTGACCTGAGGGTTTGTTGCATTATAATGTGAAATTTCATAAAAGTGTTTTTATGCTTCAGGAAGGAAGGGAGTACAAGGTGCACAGCCTGGCCCTACACTTGACTGGTCACAGCGAGTACGGATTGCCATCGATGCTGCAAGGGGACTTGAATATTTGCATGAGAAGGTCCAACCTCCCATAATACACCGGGATATCCGATCCAGCAATGTCCTTCTATGTGAAGATTACAAAGCAAAGATTGCAGATTTTAATCTTTCAAACCAAACTCCTGATATGGCTGCACGGCTTCATTCTACCAGAGTTTTGGGAACATTCGGTTATCATGCACCAGAGTAATGATTTACCATTTCCCAGGATTTTGTTTTTATGTCCTTTGCATTTCATATATTCACCTTGTATTGAATTGAAGGTTTTTTCCTGCAATTCTTAAGATTGAATATTCGGAATCAAAGAAAATAGATAATGATTGTTGAAGTGAATGAACCTACTTGTGAACTTGACTAGTTTGCAAATGCATAAAATGTACTCCGTACACAAGAAAGTTCATACCTTATCTCATGCTGATGCTGAATTATTATTGTTATTGGGAAAGAAATTTTGTGTGAAGTGACTTTCAGTTAAGTGTTTATAATGTTTCCAAACGTGTGTCTGCTTTTCAGATATGCAATGACTGGTCAGCTTACTCAGAAGAGTGACGTATATAGCTTTGGGGTGGTTCTGCTTGAGCTCTTGACTGGAAGAAAACCTGTAGACCATACGATGCCTCGTGGGCAGCAGTCACTTGTTACATGGGTGCGTATAATAGATTCTGCTGCTCTTCTATATTTTCCATATTCCATGTTCCTCAAATCTCTTTTTTGATAGCATTCATAGAAGATTTATGAAGGGTTTGATGGGGAAGCTCTTGAAGGTTCTGTATATGGCAATAAAAAGAATGTTTCTAAAAACAGACCTTTTATACCATGTCAGCTTATTATCGAGTAGCTATTCTTGTTCATGAGTAATTCATACTTGCTCAAAACATTTTATTGTAGGCTACTCCTAGGTTAAGCGAAGATAAAGTGAAACAATGTGTGGATCCAAAACTCATTGAATATCCTCCAAAGGGAGTGGCTAAGGTCTCTCTCTCCTACTCTATATCTATCCCCCCCCCCCCTTCTCCCTCTCCCTCTTGCTATATCTACATCTCATTTTACACTTTGAACCATGATTATAAGGTCATTTCCACTTTTATCTGGTTTCCATTTTTCCACTTTTGTTTGCCTGGTGGTCTCTTGGAAACAGCCTCTCTACTTTTTAGTAGGGGTAAGGTCTGCGTACACACAGCCTCCCCAGACCCTACTTCCTTCTGTGGGAGTCTACTGGGTTGTTGTTGGTGGTGCACAACTATGAACTGTGTTGGCTTTAAAAAAAAAGGAATTGTGCGTTACATTTTGTCCTCATTGGTCACTTTCAACTGGAAATTAGGTGGGTAGTTGTCAGAATGCCCAAAAGCAAGCAATTCATAGTGGTGCACCAAAAGTATATAAAACAGAAGTTGGAGACCAAAAAGTGAGAATGAACTAATAGTCGTTGGACCGAAAATGACATTTTTTGAGCTAGAATAAGGAATATGAATGAAAGGTGTTTCCAATTGCATATATATACACAGTACATCTAAGAAAGATGTTGTTTTTTTGTTTAACCTTTGGTGATCAGCTCGCAGCCGTTGCTGCATTGTGTGTACAATACGAGGCAGAGTTCCGTCCAAATATGAGCATTGTTGTGAAGGCCCTTCAGCCGCTCCTCAAGACTCCTGCCCCTGCTCCAGAAATTTAATCCCCTATTATATGGTTGCTTGGAGTACCGGAATTTCGCGCATTTTTACGCGCAAGTTTGTGGGCGGGGGAGATTCCATCCAGCATCCGAAATTGAGATTTCTTTGTTCGCTTCATTGTGCTATCACAGATTAGCGGTTTGGTGCGTTTGTTTTTCTCCAGTGTTAAGATGTTAAAGTGAGATTTTGAATCTTGATTTTCTAAGTTATTAATTGACCAATTAC
This sequence comes from Cuscuta campestris, assembly GCA_900332095.2. Classification (NCBI taxonomy): domain Eukaryota; kingdom Viridiplantae; phylum Streptophyta; class Magnoliopsida; order Solanales; family Convolvulaceae; genus Cuscuta; species Cuscuta campestris. The sequence continues at coordinate 8,709 of OOIL02002010.1, read as the reverse complement.
ATAAAAACTGTGAGATTCGTTTGCAGTGAAGGTTGGCTGTGATATTTCCTTCTGAGTTCTGGAAGAGGTCAGATGCATATTCATTCATGTACTCAAATACCATAATAATTGATTAATTGTGTTGGCTTTACATTAATCTTCCTTTCTCCCATCTTCACCATTACTTTCATCTTTTGATCTTGGGTTCTCTTTGATCTCTGATTGTTTCAACGGGGTTTTGTTCTATCGTATAATCTGGAACGGGTGCCCTCTTTGCCTTTTATAGGCAGGGGTTAATGTTTGTTACAGCCTACGCCTACAGCATTGACGTTACCGTCCATATTTAAATGTTAAACACAACATGCCATTCTTTGGTCTCTCTCCCAATGCACTTGTTGTAGTAAGTAGGTTTCATCCAAAGTTTTTGCATGACATTTTGGGCCCTAAAAGCTTTCAAAACTCCATTCTTTTTATCAAGGGGCGTCTTTGAGTAAGGCACACGAACCATCTTTGGGTTGCCATTTCATCTTTTAGTTGATTGAGTAAAATTTGTGTGTTGGTTGTCAATAAGAGTTGTTTCTAAAAAAATATTTGATAAATTGAGCTGTTATAGAAACCTTGGGACTGAAGTTTTTTTTGTTTGTAATTCAACTTTTTGCAACTCAATGATGCCCCGCTTTCGCAATTAAGGATGTGTTTAGTGAACAGAAAGAAATATGAATCCAAATATCTCTAGACAGTAGAATCTTTTTTGTTGTTTGATGAAATTAAAAGAGATCGAATTTGATATTTCTAGATACCATAAATTCTTTAAATGGAGAGTTCTGATCTCTCTTGAGTTTTGGAGATATCAGTATGAGGGATTGATATTTCTTTCAACTGTTGACCATTCCCGGCACCGGTTACCACTCTTACCGCCAATTACCCCTGTTGCTAGTCACTTCTACCTATCACTAATTAAATTATGATTTTAAATCTTTCTAAAAAAACTTCATTTTAGATTTCTGGACTCTTATAATTTCTCATAGATTTTAAAATTATATCATTTCATACCTTTAAGAATCATCAAACGGGCCCCTAAATGAGGTGTGTGAGGTGTAATAAATCAAGTTAGGGTAATTGTGATATTTTAAATGTAAAAATTGTAATGAGAACATTTTTTCGGACAAATAAAACATACATTTAAAAAGATATATGACGGACGGTGAGAATATATTATAATGAGTACATTTTGTCAAAAAAATAAATATATAAAATGTTTATTGTGCTTTTTAAAAAGAGAAATTTACCTAAATAGGACTAGAACATAATGACTTTCCCAATATAGGACCATATGTTTTTATTTCCCAATGTAGGACTGTTGGTCATTATCAAGTAGTCATTATTCAACTAAATGTCCATCGTTATTGGACATTATTCCTTCCACTAGGTCATTAATAAGTCCTATTTAAAGAATAAAAAAGTTTAAGTCCTACATTAGGAAAGTCATTATGTTTTAGTCATATTTAGTGCAAATTTCACTTTTAAAAACATGCAAATCTCGGATGCACATCCTTGAATAACCATGATGAGCATTATAGAATTATCAAATATGGATACATGTATTTTTTAGTGTGCTTGCATATTTTGATTAAAATGCTAAAAATAAATTATGAAATAAGCATTATGTTATGAAATGTACTTACTACATATTAATATGCATGTTTTCAATAAGTACTATGAGTATATAGTTGAAAAGAGCATCATATTTTTCCTAAACTCCATATATGTCAAATGTATGACAAACATTGTATACCTAAATGTATACAGTTTTGAAAATCGAACTGGATCGGTCGGTTTGAACAGGGAACCGGCAAACCAAGGGTCAAACCGGTCTAGTCCAGCCTCTTGAAACGCATTGCGCTGCGTACCATTTCAAGATTAGACCCCTAACATATAATGTCAAGATATCCACCGACTAACAAAAAGTGTTTTTAGCATAATTTTTTAAAGTAGCATACATGGAGTACTCTGTAATTAAAGGAATAAATATTTATGAAAAGATCTAAGGAGTATTTTTTGTTAAAAAAAATTGAAAAATAAGATGTTATAACTATGATTCAAACGCTTAAAAATACAATTAATACTAATACCGAGTACGTGTCGCGAAAAAAATTTGTTTGAATATTCTTGGAAAATATTAGATAATATATATGAACAGTTAAAAACATTACTTATTTTTTACAACTTTTGATGTACTTTTAAATACGTACGTTTTATTTTTACTAGAAATTTCTCTGGATAGGAGTAAAAAAGTACTCCCTCCCTCCCACATTTGATTACAATGTTTACTATTCCAAAATCACGATAACTTTTCTTTATTTGTACATTTTAATTGATTATTTGATAAAATAAAATATTCTTGTCACCTCTTATTTTGTAAAGCTTTTGATGTAGTTTTTAAATATGGAAATTTTATTTTTTTATTTATGTCTCATCCTTTAAATAAAATAAATTGAAAAAACTTGAGATTTTTCTTTGTTTTTCGCAATTTGTAATCAAAATAGGGACGGGTGGATTATAAAAATACCAAAATAGAAATTCTAAGTCTTCTAAGACTAAAATAGGAGTATAATGACAGTGTGGTTTATAATACACATTGGCAGAGTGGTGCAAAAATGATGACAATTTAATATGTCAATGTGATCAATCAACTGTCGGCGATCCATGACAGCACTCTGATGGCCGGTGACAACAAATGACAGTGAGATGGTTATGGTGTGACAGTTACAATGTGACAATATGGTGAGTTTGATAGCATAACAATGACAATGTGAACTCTTGTTTTGATCTTAAAAAACTTATGACTCTTATTTTGGTATTTTAATAGTTTTTTACTCCTACCTAAGGAGTTCTCCCTATTTTTAAATCTAATTCTACTATAGAATAAATTAATATAAGTGTAGCTTCAATCAAACATAATATTTTTTTATGTATAGACGAAAAGAATACTATTCTTATTATATGCAAAGTGTATATATAGATTTTGGTTCAGGTGAGAATGAAATCTTATGAAAGAAATGAGAATACATGTGGTGCTTTATAATGTGAGATCTAAAGGACATAAAAATTTGAAAAATAAGAAAAAAGTAGGAAAAATGCGGCGGTAATTCTTAATGAAATCAAATTTCGTAAAATGCACTATCGCTTTTGAAAAAACACCATGACGAACTACCTACTTTACAAAATGCATCATTGGCGAACATAAGTGCACCATTTTCATTTCTTTCACTAAAATCCATGTGAAATGTGATTTAGCCCAACAGCTATGGTGCGTGAAAAACTAAAAAGAGAATAAGAATAATATTGATAGAATATGTAGAACTCTTGTAAGTTTGTATTAGCTTAATTCAGCTTGGTTTACATTGGGGGATTTACCCTCTATTTAAAATATAATTCTACCGTATACCAGGCATGTAATTTCGTGCGCTACATTATCGGTAATTCATCCATCATGCATCAATCGTTGTGGATAATCAGTCATCAATTTCCCTGCAATCCCACGAGCTGGGGGATCACTACTTCCCTTCGTTCCGGGTCTAACCTGTCGTTGTGGGCCAGGCTTCAATACGTTACTTCATTCGACCCTTGGGCTTCAATCTCTCTTCGCTCCGATACTAGGCTTTATTCATGTTGGGCCTCAGAATTGTATTTAGGCCACCCAAAGCCTGTCCAGCGGTCCAGATATCCATCAATCTGTAAAAAAAAATTAAATACTAGTTCGAACATTTAAACCACTAATTCAACAAGTGAACGAGTATAAATCACTATCTTGACCGGTTCAGTCATTAGTTCGGTTCTAGAACTATAGATGTACAATTCTACAATAACAAACACATATACGTAGTACTCACTAATTCATATGAGAGCAACCCAAAAAAGGGCCTTGGTTTCAAAAAAAAGAAAAGGGGCCTATAATCTCAAAATTAGCCTTTTTTTTACAATATAAATTGAATCCTCGGTCTTTTTTCGGCCTGAGTGCTCTAGGGCTTCTTCCTCGCTGGGACAACTGTGTGTTTTATAGCTTTGCCGAACTGTGTAACTTCCTTCAATAAGCGAAGCTCGAAACCCTTCAGTTAAACCCCTAAAACCCAGCAGCAGCTTAAGCGCACAAAATCCATCAATTTGGAGTTCAACCATGAACAGAAAGAGCAAAATTATGAACAAGAGGAAGAAAGTTCCACCTTCTTCCCAAAAGAACAATAGATTTTCTGATCCTTTCTTCGAGCCGGAAGGGGGCGAAAGCAAGCGCCGCCGCCGCCGCAATTTCGAGGATGAAGACATAGAGAGCAGCGACGACGAAGGAGAACATTTCTTGGAAGGGGAAGAAGAAAAGGAGGATGCTGAAGAGGAGAATGAAGTCGGGGAATCTGCGGCCGAGAAGAAGAAGCGGATGGCTTATGCTTATTTAGAAAAGGTTAGGTCTATAGCCAAGAAGGATGAGGAGGATGCACCAAGCGGCGATGAGAAAGATAGGGAGGATATCGAGGGAATGAGGGACTCTATGGTTGCTAAACTTTTGCAGCAGGAGCAGCTGGAAGAGAGTGGTCGAGTCCGAAGATCCATTGCTTCAAGGTATGTTGTGTTTTGTTAGAATAAAAATCGATTCTTTCAGACTATAAAAGAAGAATGAAAATCAACTTGGATAGTATGTTTGCTTCTCTGGTGTGAAATGATTCATGTAGTACTACCTTTTTAAACTGTGTTTTTCATGATTTAGAGCTTGGCTTTTCATATGTTCATTTTTAAAGCTTGGTTATCTCATAGTAGCTCTTATGTTCCTTCCCCAAGTACAATAGGAGGAATTAGGGACTGCATGTTGTTTGTTTAAACTTTGATCTTCTCTCAAGAGAGAATTCTATGCAGTGACTACAATTGACTGATTGATATTATAGTATAAAGCCTCAGTGAACATCCTACTTTGCGTTAGTGGCATAAGTGACATCATCATCTTAATCATTATTAGCACAAGTTCCCAACTGGTTGGGGTCGGTGACATTCAATTTATAGACTATAGTGCCAATTATCTGCATATACTTAATTGGTACTTTATACTCATGCAAAAGCATAGTGGCAGTGTTTGAGGCTGGATCCCCTTCCTATCGCAATCTTCATAAGGAATAATGAGATGAAAGTTCTATAACCATCATAAGCATAGGTTCTTTCCACAAGCTTGGGAAATATCATAAAATGGTGATGAGTTGAAGTATTTGAAATTGTCATCTCCCTTACATAATTGATATTGCAAGACCAATATGTAAATCATCAAGAACAACCCATTAGACAGACACCATAATCTATCCATGGTATTCCATGCAGTTTCCCATTAGAACTGTTGAGTTTGTTGCATAGTATATTCATTCTGTCATGTTGATTTGAACAACACATATCACTGCCTCTTTAGACCAAGCTAATATTGTTTCTGTCATCATTCTTTCTTGAGATGGATTGGCGAGCTCTCTTTGAGAATCACTGTTAGTTTTAGTTTAAAAAGGCAAGGCTAGGCGCGAGACATAGGGATGTCACAAAGGATGGACACAGGCATTGGCCCACTTCCGTTCTTGTAATGGGGTGTGTCTAGAATACTCTTTTTTAAATATTTTAAGCTAATTAGACCTATACTTCCATCCAAGACTCAGAATGGGGTTTTGGAAGCCCAACAAAGTCAAAGAAATCTTCCTATCCTACCTTGAATTTTATTTAAAGCTAATTAGATTTACAATTCCCACCAAGAGTCAGAACGATGTTTTGGCAGCCCAACACAGTCAAAGAAGTTCTCCTTTTCTACATTGAATCAGGAAAAAATGAACTCTGGTCTCCCTCATCTTCGCAGTGTGTAAGTTCTTCTCCTGTTTCTCGTAGTCCTTCTTCGTGTGCTTCCTATTCTTCTTTAAGTTTCCCATGGTTCCCTCCCCTCTGTGCTAGAGCTGCTGAGCACAAAAGTGATGACAACAATGATGTTGAGACTTATTCTTTCATTGTTTTGTTTGCTTTTTATTATGTTATGCGCTTTGAAGATTGAATCTGTTGATGTTGTGTGACTATATGGCTGTTTTGTGTTGAGATTTTGGCATTTAATTTTTCTATTTACGTTATCATCTTGTTTGATTACTAGATAGCATGTACAACTAATAGAAGTGCATTTTTGCAAGGCAGTGTGCTTATGAAGCTAAAAGAGTCATTATTGATAAAAGCAATAGACTCAATCAAAATTTCACATTAAACTTCCTTTTGCTTCTTACTTTTTTATGAAGTAAATGAGGCAATACATCAGCGGTTTAACAGAAACAGACTCTCTGTGTATCACAGGGGTTAATTTGCGTTTGTTGTTGTTGGCATGCCTTAGTTTCATGAGGCACTCTTTTTAAAAGTAAGCTGTTAGTGAGTAATGACAATGAATTTAGAATCTTATGAAATTTATGATCATGTAGAATTCAGAAACCAGAAGCTAGAGACGGATTTCAACTTTTACTAAAACATCATCAATCAGTTACTGCTGTGGCTCTCTCCGAAGATGACTTGAAGGGGTTTTCAGCATCAAAAGATGGCACTATAGTTAGTTGGGATGTACATAATGGGAAGAAAGAAAAGTACTCTTGGCCTAGTGATGAAGTTCTTAAGTCTCATGGACTGAGGGAGCCACAAGGCTGGGCTTCGAAGCATAGTAAACATGTTCTAGCATTGGCTGTCAGCACTGATGGCAGGTATATGGCAAGTGGAGGCATGGATCGTCATGTTCATTTATGGGATATTCGAACACGAGAACATATTTGGGTATAGACTTGACATTGAAGACTATTGATTTTAAATATATTTTGTGTTTATGACTTCTATTTTAACTCTGGAGAGACATGGTGGCAGGCTTTTCCTGGTCATAAAGGACCTGTATCGTGCTTAACATTCAGGCAAGGAACTTCAGAATTGTTTTCGGGGTCATTTGATAGATCTGTGAAGATATGGAATGTTGAGGATAGAGCTTATATAAACACATTGTTTGGCCACCAAGGAGATGTTTTAACAATTGATTCATTGAGAAAAGAACGAGTTTTGACCGTTGGGCGGGACCGGACCATGCACTTGTTTAAGGTTATTTTTACAATCTTCCTGCTCTTATTAAAAGGGGTGTATTGTTTCTAATTTGTTAAACTTCATTTACTAGTTTTATATATATTCTACTTCATTGAATTTGTAAAATGTATTGCAGATTTTATTAATTGATTAAATGAGATTGAAAAATCTGACATTAGTCCTTCTTTACCTGCTACTTATCATTCATAATTTTCCTTTCCTGAGGTGAACAGCAAGAGTATTATGGTTTTCGCTAAGTTTCTTTGGGCAGCATTGTTTGTTCCAATTTACTTTATCACTGACACCGTGCCTCCTATCATATGAACAGGTTCCTGAGGAATCACAATTTGTATTTCGTGCTTCTACTTCTCTAGAATCCTGCTGTTTCATTAATAATGATGAATTTTTAACGGGTTCCAGTGATGGAAGTATTGAACACTGGACCATAAAGAAGAAGAAACCCATTCACACTGTCAAAAATGCACATGCTTCTCGTATTGAACAAACAAGTACAGAAATACTATCAAATGGTGGCATGGGTAAGTTATGCAACTCCTTTTTTTCAATAAGAATTCACATCAGTCCATGTCAATTGATGTTCTTTAGAAACATCAAAACTTGCAGGAAATGATGCCTCAATTCCTGAAGGCGATACTTCATCTGCACTCTCCTGGGTTGGTGCAGTGGCAGTCTGTAGGAGCAGTGATCTTGCTGCTTCGGGTGCAGGCAATGGTCTAATTCGTCTTTGGAAACTTGAGAACGATTCCAGAGGCATCTCTCCTTTGTTTGAGATTCCAATGGTAAGTCTATGCCTGCATTGTGGTTGCATCACATGCATGTTAGTGACTATTGTTGCGAGTCCTCTGGAACTTTACCATTCATGTTCCGAACCATCTGTAGTCTGTAAATGTGCAATTGAGCTTAACTCTGTTTTGTCAGGGTGGATATTGATTATGCAGATTAAATGGTTGGTAATGGTAAATTGGTAACTCTAGTAGTGCCTTCTTATTATCACCACATTTTAGCATGTGCTGTGATTGACACCATAATCTGCAACTTTTCTAGATTAATTATATCGTGTTCCTAAACACTTCTGTGTAGTGTTTGGTAATGAAATACACACTTTTTGGAGCCACCCGAACCCCAAAACTCCACAAGTCAAAAGCTAGTAACTATCTGTTTAAAATTTTGTTTATTGTTTAGTTTAAGCTGTTTTACAACATTGTCATCACTGACATTTTAGGCACCTAATTGTCCAAGGCTAATTACTCGTAAGTTAAGCATTTAAGCTTGTATTGTTTGCAAATGCTCAAACATGGTTATGCAAAAAATTATAGTTAAATCTGCAAACAATACCCATTCTTCTAAAATAAATAAATATTTATCCCACCAAAGCAAAAGTGAAAACTTAGTTTCTTGCACACTTTAGTTAAGCCAATTTTCCAATGTAAACACTATATTCTAGATTAGATAACACACAATTGATATGATTACATGTTCATGGTACTCGTTCTTTCTCATCTTTAATCTTTTGATATAATTGAGGTTGCTCATGCAATGGTTCCACAATGCAGGCTGGATTTGTAAACTCCATAGCTTTTGCAAAATCTGGACGTTTCCTTG
>OOIL02002000.1:387083-413097 GCA_900332095.2 Cuscuta campestris | reverse complement strand
TATATATATATATATATATATATATATATACATATATATATATATATATATATATATATATATATATATATATATATATATATATATATATGTATATGTATATATATATATATATATATATATATATATATATATAGGGGTCGGTTCTCGTGAGAATGCACCTTGTGGAGAGAAATGAGAATAAAATCTAATCGTCGGATCTGATGCATCGTGCGGCCCAGATTGCATCCTGCGCTCAGATTTTGAGATAATGCATTTTCGAAGGTTTATGGTGCATTTCGACGTGATGCATTTTCGCACCATTTTGGTGCATCTAATTTTGATGAAATCTTGACCCTTAGATCTCACAATCTAAAGCACCAGATTCATTCTCATTTCTCTCCTAAGATTGCATTCTCACCAGAACCAAAATCTATATATATATATATATATATATATATATATATATATGAAAGATAGATTTATTCATAAAAGAAGAAAGGTACAAGAGGTGGGGGTGGCCGTCCCCAACAACTGGCCAAAACAAATCACAGAAAACAAGCCAAAAGAAAACAGGACTCAAAAGCAAAAGGATAAGGAGATGGCTATAACACCAGCCCATAATTTGACTTCTTCCTCTTGAAGCTTACTACCCAGCAAACATCTCCTAGAAGCCAAAAATCCTCAGCCAAGCTAACTGTTCAGCTAGAAAATACTCATTCCAGTCTTCTTCTTCTTCAAAACGATTCAGCCCGAAGAGACTGCCTTCCCATAAGCTAGAAAATCCACAACCAAGCATAGTTGCTATAGAGAGACGCAAACAAACCCAACACCAAAAGTCCTTTAACGTTTGTGATTGAAACCAGATAACCCCATATATATCACCGAACTGCAGGTAATAGACTACTACCAAAACCATTTATAATTTATAGAAAACCCGAACCCAAAGCCCAGTACAATCAGACCTACAAACCCCTGGATTTAAGTGTCTATTCAAAAGAAAAGCATAATCCAAAAAATGAAGAAAAAGAAGTGGTAGCCTGGGCAATGTGATTATAACCCAAACAAAAGAACAACCCTTTCCCCAGATGGATTCCTCAATCATTCTTGTACCCCACAGAGATGGTTGAGAACAACATTCATATCCTCATTCGCATAAGCAAGGAATACCGGATATTTCGCACCTTCAAATTTTGCTGCATCAATGAATTCAAAGCTCTTCATTGCCTCTCTTGTAACCCTAATGACTTCCCCTGAGAAACTGAGTACCTGTCCATTTTTTAAAGCATGCAAAAACTTTTTGTTAGCTATTGATTTCCGAAATATGTTGATGTTATCCCTAATGACTTGTTCGAATTGCTTCAGACAATCCTGGTCGATAGGAGGCGGCTCAACATCTGAGGTGTGTCTCCGAATACTTTCCATCTCCTTTTCATGTGTTGAGTCCACATAGTAACTATTCCCATAACCCTTCTGTTCTTCATCCTATCCACCCGAGCCCAGCTCGCTATGGAAGCATCGCCATCCTTCATCCATATTTGCTTGAATAAACCTGGAACCTTCCTTTTCACCATATCGCAGAAGCATTTGGTTACTCTCAAAAAGCCTCTGTTCTGAGATCCTTAAAATCTCAGACAAACCCTTGCAAAAAAGATTGAGTCCATCTAAAGAGTTCCCAGCCGGGATGAAAATTAAGGAATTCCCTTTATCAGTTGAAAGGCGTGCATACTGTCCAGAACAATTTGAATCCCAACATACTTTGAGGATAGAATCCCCATTAAATTTAGTTATTTCCCAATTTTCCTTTGAGTAAACTGGCCTGGTTAGAACCTCAATCAGCCATTGTGCTAAATCCCTAGAGATTGATAGAAGGCGCATTTTACCTGATTTGGATTCAGAGATTTTGATGCCCTGCCCTTCAATTGAGAGTTCGAAATCTTTGCTTTCTATTGAGATAGAAATCTGACCGGCTTCATTGATACTGGGCCCTGAGTTCCGCCTCCTCCATAACCGTTTTTGCTCATCTTTCTGCCATACCCGAGCAGATGGACGGAACCTGGGGAGAGAATTGTAACGACCTGCTTAGGTGTTATTTTAATAAAAATAAATATAATATTTATTTACTCTAAAATATGAATTATTTATAAAGTGGTCCGTTTTAAATAAAAATTAGGTTTTCGAATAGATCTCCTAAAATGATGACCAACAGTATAAAGTTTGTTATAGTTGAATATATGTATAAAGCGTGATGAGTAAAAGAGACATTACAGTTCAATAAAGAAATATAAAGATTTTATAATATAAAATAATAATAATTACATATGGTTGTTATACGTAACAATAATTCCAAATCCAATTAGGAATTCAACACAGCGCATATACATATACATAGATGATATACCCTACTTCCCTTCATAGCCGAATCAGTGTTTCGTCCAATTGCTCAAACTCGCGATTAGACCAAGGAGGCCTCGCCGGGAAGAAGTTCTTTGTCAGCCGCTGTCCGCCCCGGGATCTTCGGACAGGGGAAGGTCAGCCGTGGTCGCACTGTCGTCAATCGTGGTCGCCCGTAAAACAGCCGCAGACCAGAGTCAGAAGGAAACAGCTCGACACCGCCGCCGTCGTCCTGTGTCGCCGCTGCCATTGGGATCGCCGGAAACAACCCGACCAACTGATTCTTGTTTTGTTTAATTTGCCAATTAATTGAGGTCAGAACTTGCACATCTAACGCTAGATTTCGTATATAGATTTGAAATTCACGTTCGTAGTTTCGTATGATTGATTACGTGGTTTATTTGTTTATAATTAAATTGTGATTTATCTATGTTATATGTTATTGTTGAAATTGATTGAACGAGGATGACCAGGTATGTTTTCTTACTTCAAATTTGTGTGATTTGCATGACGGTAAGTGGAAGGTGTTTACACCCGACATTAGGCCGCTATTTGGATTGCATGATGATTTATTTGGTTAATTCTGTTCTCTTGATTTGTTGTAAATGTGGTGTGATATGCCTTTAACGAATAAAGTAAATTGAGGTTGTTGTTAGCTTGGATCTATATAATTAAAGTAAATTAATGAGATAGGTTACCTAAATGAACTCTAGGACTACTTTGTGAGAATTGAGATTGTAAGTTGACAATAGGTGTAGAGCCTTGTGGACTTAGTCCAGTGGCATTCGGGTAAAGATGTACGTACATGGAATCGGGGATCTGATCCGTAGGATTGGAGGTTCCACCCAACCGGCGCCGTAGGTACCGAGTTGACCAGAATCATGGCCGTAGGTAGTGGTTCTGAGGTCATAGAGTAGACTTTGAGTCATGGCCGTAGGTAGTGGCTCTAAGTCCTAAGATAAAAATGTGGATAATGAGAAATTGGCCTTAGCATAGAATAGGTTATGAGCTAGTGTTGGATATGAGTTAATGTAATGACCTGAATGTTGACTTGTGCAGATGAAGAACAAAGGTAAGTGATCTAAAGTATGTTGTTATAATATAGTTGTTTTATCTGATAATTGTTATGTGATATAATTACTGTTGAACTTGTGTGCATGATATTGTATGAAGTTATGAGCTAGTGGGTTCGTCTATGTGCGTAGTCGAAACATTAGATAGATTCCACTCAGCTTCAATGCTGAGCGTGTAGCCCTTTTTCCTATTTGCTACATGTAGGTAACACGAATGAAGAATAAGGAACTATCCTGGAGGACAGCGAGGGCGAAGAGATAGATGGATGCTAGGTGGAGGAGTTATCTAATTTAATATTTAAGTTTGAATTATTATATTCTTAAGGGCAAGAACCCAAAGTTGTATTTTGACTAAGTACTTAAAGGCTTCCGCACCGTTTTGATTTACTCTGATGGATATTTAAATATTGTTTTGAATTAAATGTTTTAAATTGTTTTGAAAATTGTTGCGTTTGAATGCCAAATTGGTAGCAACCCGATCCGCTGGTCCTTGTGTTCGGGTCACGCGGCTTGGGGTGTTACAAGAATAGTGTGATACATCATAGTACCTAGATCGCCTCTTCTCAAATCCATAATTTTTCTAGAAATTCCTAGCATTCGCCGGTCGAGGAGACCGTCTTCCCCTACTCCGAGGTTCCCGGTTATCGCCGGTACTGGATCACCGCCAAGGGGCGACGCTTCCCCATCTCTCAACAAACCCTACCATATATATATATATATATATATATATATATATATATATATATATATATATATATATATATATATATATATATATATATATATATATATATATATATATATATATATATATATATATATATATATATATATATATGGGATTGACTCCACTGAGATGACACATTATGATGAGATGACATTTTCGGTGAAATGACGCAAAGCTCACCACACTAGACAACAAAGCTCACCAATGGACAATGCAAAGCTTACCTGGAAATAAAGCAAAGCTCACCACTTTGAACACCAAAATTCAATTTTTTTTTAAATTTTGAAAATTAGAAAATTAATTAAAAATAAAAGAGCCACACCGGTCAACCACCGGTCAGCGGCAGTGGCAGGCGGCGGCACGGCGGCAACCGGCGACAGTGGCCGGATTCCGGCGGCGGCGGCACGGCGGTGACCGGCGGCGGTGGCCGGAGTCAGGCGACGGCGGCCGGGGTCGGTGGCCGGAGTCCGGCGGCCGGCGGTGGTGATCGGAGTCCGGCGGTGGCGGACGGCGGTGGTGGCCGGAGTCCGGCGGCGGCCGGCGGTTGTGGCGGCCGGCGGTGGCGGCGGCCGGCGACCGGAGGTGGCGGCAGGCGGCGGTCAATGCTGACAGTCAACGGTCAAACTCCAGTCAGCACCCTTTCTTTGATTTTATTCTTTTTCAAAAAAATTTCAAAGTGTTGAAAAATATGGTGAGCTTTACCTTATAATTTGGTGAGCTTTGTAATTAATTTTGGTGAGTTTTGCAGTGGACATTGGTGAGCTTTGCGTCATCTGACCGTAACATGTCATCTCACCGTAAGGTGTCATTTGACTGGAGTCAATCCCTATATATATATATATATATATATATATATATATATATATATATATATACACACACACTCAAGAGATGATACATTGCTTTGATAACACCACTATCAATGCCAATGTTGCTCTTAAGGTTGATTTTGCAAAGGCGTTTGACAGGATATCTTGGAAGTTTCTTGAGATCACTCTCACATCATTTGGCTTCATCCCCCCATCTTGCCAGCTCCTGCTATCAACACTTAAAGCAACTCATTTCTCTATACTCTTTAATGGACTTCCACATGGCTTTTTTAAAATGGGTAGGGGGTCAAGCAAGGGGACCCGCTCTCTCCACTTCTTTTCATTATTGGCAATGAAGTGCTGAGTAGGCTAATTAAGGGCAAAATGGAAGAGGGTTACATAAAAAATATCAACACGGGTAGAGCTAAACCTCCATCACATCTCGCCTATGCAGACGATGTAATATTCTTTCTTAATGGGCATTCCAGATACTTGATTAGACTTAAAGGGCTGCTGGACATCTTCCTCAAAGCATCTGGTCTCTTAATAAATCTCAACAAAAACTTCTTTTACACAAACCCAAAGGTTAGGCCGGCCATCAGACAAAATATACATAGAGCATTGCAAATGAGGGAAGGGAAATTGCCATTCCAATACCTAGGAGCAACTATTGGTAAAGGAAAACTTAAAAAAGAAGAATGTAAGAGATTTGTCCAACATTTCGAGGGATACCTTAACACTTGGCACAACAAGGTCCTTAACCAAATGGGCAGGTTAATCCTCATCAAGCACGTTTAAGCTCTATCCCTTTACACATTCTAGCGGTCCAACAGATGCCCAAATCCATTCACAACACCCTCAACAGGATGATGCAGAATTTTCTTTGGGGACACAAAGATGGAAAACCCAAATATCACTGGAAGTCCTGGATAAATGTTTGCTTCCCCACATGCAAAGGAGGACTTGGGATTAGGCAATTGGAGGATATTGAAGCTGCTTATTCATCAAAAATCTGGTGGAAGATTAGAAATTCAGAAGGGATATGGGGAAAATATATGAGAAGCAAATACCGGCCACATTCATTTCATGAATACCACACGGACACTGTTACCTGGAAAAGAGCAGCCCGTATACACAACTGGGCTCTTGAGCATGTTCATACAATCTCTGGGACAGAAATGTGGGAGGGGAATCTATTCACCTTCAAGCTTGCTTATAACTTTTGGAGGGAAGCTAAGCCCTCCTCTCTCTTGTGCGAAATGGCCTGGTCAAAACTTCAAATCCCTAAAATCAGACTGTTCCTACGAAAAGCTCTTCACAATCTTCTGCCATTCCCAGACAACCTAGCCAGATTCGACATTGCCATTCCCTCTAGATTAACATCTGCCACAATGGGCCCCAAAACTTGAACCACACTCTTTACCAGTGCATGCTCTCACAAAAGATTTGGAGGTTTTTTTCTACCTTATTTGACGGGCCTGTCATTCAAAGGGGGGACACCATCCACGACGTATGCATGAATTGGTGGCTTGGTACGTGCAGAATAAAACTTATGGACCAAATCCACTCTATACTCTGGGGGATGATTGCATGGGGACTATGGAAAGCTTACAATGCTGAAATCTACGAACGGAAGGCCTTCAATGAACGCTCCATCATCACCTCAACCATGAAGACTATATAAGAGTGGATTTGGACTCACAAAGACAAAAAATGGATGATCCTTGATGACAATCTCAAATCTTTGGGTCTTCATTCCAGCCTTCTACCTTGTTTCTGTAATACATTTTGTTGTTCTTTTTCGGTGGGCAGAACCCTTCTCCCACATTGCAGTAATTGCTTCTTTTATCCATTATGCAATAAAATTATATATATATATATATATATATATATATATATGTATATATATATATATATACTCCCTCCGTCCCCCATAGATCTTCCCATTTGCCATTTTTATTTGTCCCACATAGATCTTCTCATTACCTTTTTTAATAATTAAAATACCACAACTACCCCCACTTACTTTATTTATTACACCTTTTCCACTTTATTTATTACACCCCACCCATTTTCATTAAGGGTATTTTGGTAAACTTTCACCTTTTTTCAACTCTCCTAAAAAACCGTGAAAAATCAAATTGAGAACATCTTACATGGACGGAGGGAGTATATCCTTTAATATAATATTTGAGAGTTGATAGTTTAAAATTTTGACATTTGGCAAATTTAGAGTGCTATTCTTTTGACAAATAAGCGTACATGTGTCACTCCTTCCGACGAAGCTTCCCATACACTATTTCACCGATCCGGTCAAATCGGTTTCTTCTTGGAAATCTTCTTTTCCAAAAAGGAAAGAATTCGGAAAATCTGCGCAGAAGGAAAGAGTTCAATTTCTCTGGTCTTCTCCACCTAAAAGGAAATGTTTGAATTTGGAAGATCTGAGCTCTATATTCCGTCTTCTCTACTCCTAATTCCTTTACTTTGATTGATTTTGGTAAGTCAATTCTGCATCTTTGCATCTAGGTTGGGATTAAATATCAATTTCTATGATAGAATATTGCATCTCGATTCCAATTACATATAAATTAACACAGTTTGATTATTTTTTTGCTGGTGTTATGCATAATCCCTAATTGCCAACCTGTTGTTAATTGAAAAACTTGAGATTTTAACCTAGATTTTGTTCTCCAAATAGAGAATGAATATTCATGTGGAAAATACTAATTTCAGTATCTTTTTTGTAACAGGAGATCGGCAAATCAGTTTGCCCAATTCACACTATTGCAGATATTCTTAGCCATTTTCCCTATTCAAGTGCATCTACTCATCCAGGTTGTTGCTTTATTTTTTTAAAGAAAGATTTCTTTTAATCTTTTTCGTTTCATGTTTATGAATTATTCATATTTTGTTAAATGTTAGATTTTTACATATTTTTAATTACGGAGTATGATTATATTTTATAAATTTTCATAAATAAAATATTATCATTACATACATGTTCATTAGAATATAAGACATTAATGTATAAAAAATTAAAACTCTATAACAGATAATTCTTAGGAGTTATAATTCTGATTGTGATTGTAATCAAAACTTCATTTATAGTCATGCAAGGTCATCAAAATGAGAGATGAATTTTGGCAAAAGATGTAAGAGTACGACGAAAAGATACACATCAACAAAATATGGAACACAAAGGTATTTTTAAACATAAGTTATTAAATCTGTAAGTATTTTAAAGATGTGTATTGTTTAAAGTTAGTGAATAAAAACTTATAAAATATTCATTTAATTATTTCACATTATAATTGCTGATGGAGTGTGATCATCAACACACATAACAATGTCACAATCTACATCAATGACGAAAAGAAACCCGTTACGAGATTTGACGTAAAATGAACAACTTTTTATATTTTTTTATTACAAAAGTAGAATCATCAGTTAGAAGTTATTCAAGTACAAAAAAGTACAATGATCTATCCTATATTCACGTGCCATTAATTTTAACCAAGGTAAAAAACAGAAATGGTCAATATTTTTTTTAATATTTTAAAATGAATACCTCCAATATATTTATTAATCTAAGCTCTTTATTTTAGGGTTTGTGAGTTCATTGCTGCTCATTGATAATTTAAAAAAACAGATGATTTGCACTAAATTAGCTAAAGTTGTTACCTTCTACATTGCTCTTTTTTTGGTCAAGATTAGCAGCGACTAGGAATTATATCAATTTTTCTAAGGAGTTGTATTTTTGTTGTTGGATTGCTGATATTAGATGCAACAATCTGTCCTCAAATCTTGGTCTCTATTTTTTGGTTGGTGATGAACTTGGAAGATGTAGCTGCTTTTCTGATGCATCTTCAATTTGCAATCTGTACTGCTAAGGTTGTTTTTGCTTTGTTTAGCTTTTGATTGGCATCTTTGACTTTAGTCTAGATTTTGGATTTTAATCTTTGGTGTTGTGATCATAGGAATTTTGGTGTACAATTTCATTTTAGTTTTGGGTTTTTTCGAGGGGATTCGGCTGGATATTTCCCTCTTGGTCTCTATTTTTTGGTTGGTGATGAACATGGAAGATCTACATGTAGCTGCTTTTTTATGTAGCTTCAATTTGTAATTTGAACCCCTAAGGCTGTTTTTGCTTTGTCTGGCTTTTGATTGGCATCTTTGACTTTAGTCTAGATTTTGAATTTTAATCTTTGGTGTTGTCATCATAGAAATTGTGGTGTGCAGTTTCGTTTTAGTTTTCGGTTTTTTCAAGGGGATTCGACTAGATCTTTCCCTCTTTTTTTCATTTTAATGACCTTTGTTTGGGTTCTCCCTTCTTCTCCTTTTTTTTGAATAATTTATAAAGTAAAATTAAATAAATCCGGAAACTGACTGTCTAAATCAATCCCATCCAAAAAAATCTTATTTCCTTTTTTAACTCTCATGCATCATAGTGAGTAATTGAGTATGTATTTATCACTAGCTTTGGATTTAACTCTAGCAGATTAGCATTTTTATAGGTTGAATGTAAACTTCACATGTTTAATGTAAAGTTTTTCTATTATACAAACTTTGACCATTTACACCTTCCTTTTTCGTTTTTATAGGTTCAATCTAAAGTTTTATTTAGCTTTCATCATTTTGCATAATATGGATGTCATCCCAATTATGTTTCATAGTATTGACTATGCCAGTGGTTTGTACTCAGAAAGGTCTGTTCCCTAATATGTGAGTATATCTTGATCTATTTAAAGTGTTGTTTGCTGTTTTTATTATTTTACTATCGCAATTTATCACACACACTTTAATTTTTGTGAATTTACTATTATAATTAACATGACTCCTTTATACATCTATTGTCCTATGAACATTTGCCTTTATGTTGTACTTGCTGATGGATTGTGCACACTGTCTCTCCACGCTAAGCTCCCAACAATGCAATCATAAGCTGTAATTCAGATCCAATGCTTCGGGTAATTCAAAATGATGGCATCGTTGGTGATGCCGGTGTCAATTTATCTATTTATTTATTATTTCCTTCAACTTTTACTTTCAAGTTAAATGATGAATGCTAGAATCTGGTGCATATATACTCCGTGAACCATATTTGATATCACTAAAATGCTTTATGTTTATGAATGAATGAATCGATGTCTTTGCGGATCACTATTTCCTAAAGAAGTTATATGTCAATTAATCAATTGAATGTCACACCCCACCAAAAAAAGTTTTTATTTCCTTTTTAACTCTTATGCATCATAGTGAGTAATACTTTATATATAAATTTAAAAGTTTGACTTCTAGAAAATTGACATGTGGCATTTTTAAAGGCGTAGTTTTTTGACACATAAGGTTACAAGCGTCTCTTCGACGCTAGATTTTTTGACTTCTTCGCCCATAGATTCACCGAAGAAACCTCTTCTTTGTTCTCTTCTTCAATTAAGGCAAGTACCAGATTCCTTCCCCAAAATTGCGCACTCTTTACGCATCTCTTCTTCGCCTTCTTCACCAAAGGGAAGTACTTTTCCACCGACTAATTCAAAAGTCTCGAAATATACAAGATTGAGAGCATTGATGGAAATTTTTCAACCGTGAGAATCCCTGAAATCATGTGGTCCTTAATTTCTAAATCTATGATTTAATAGGCTACAAGATTTTTTTTTTCATTTCAAAATAGGCTACAAGATTTCTAATTTTTTTTTTCATTTCAAAATTTCTAAATCATGTATATACAATTTAGTACTCTTATTACTCTATCTTTTTCATTTGGTAATTTGTTATTGGGTTGTGATAGATACAAGGATTCTATTTTGGATGTGTGGAATTTGAGGAGGCAATTGTTGTGCAAAAAGCTATTGAGGTATTAATTTATCACATGAGCATTTAGTATTTTAAAAATATGTATGATCTTACCTATAATTTTTCTATTGGTTTGCATGGACTTTTTCAGTGTTCCATGTGAGTGTCATATTTTACAAAGAGATATATTGGTCTTACTTTATATTAGTTTCATATGACATTTGTCATGTAGTAATTATTTTAGTTCTTTATGCCATCTTAAGAGTGTGTATATGTGCTTTTATGTATCACTATGTGTGTTGGATTAACTCTTTTGTTTCATAGCATACCCTTGAATTTCTTTCTAAATATTCTTTGATCAAAATTTATCAGGTTGATGATAAACAAAAGATAATATTTATATGGTCCTTTGTGTCTCACGGTGTATCATTCATATGGTCTTTACATGTGAGTTCGCTAACAATTTTATTCATTTTATTTTACTATCTGTGTTAGGTCTCTCAGCTCCCATTCTAATTGATGGAGCTATTAAGATGTCCATTTAATTTGGTTTGTCTTTTCAATATGGTCATTTTTTCTCTATAATACAAGACCTGTCTCATTTTGACATGTAGTTGCAACAGACACTTAGCTTTATTTTATGAAAGAATTTGAAGAATAAAAATAACATTATCCATTGTAAAAAAAATTGTAGGGCCTTTAAAATTGTAAGTTGAATTTTATACCTTTATTGATAGAATTTTACTTTATTTTGTAGGATTTAATTGTTGATTTTGTAGAAATCATGGATGATCGTGAGGTCGGTCATCGCAACCTCAAGATTATATGACAAATCTTACCTCACTTAAGAGAATGCAAGAGAAAGAGCCTAATGTTGGAGATGAAAGTGAAATGGTCAACCAGATGAAGACTCTTAAAGTTGAAAAAATATAGTTCTAAAATTACTTTGTTTTTACTATAATTTTGATTTTATGATTGAATTTAATTATTAGACAATATATGCTTTATAATTTTATTGATAGATAAGTTATGTGTTATACTTAATTAAACATGCTTGATGGGTTAATTTCAATAATTATGACAGATTTTGGATTATTGTTTAATTTCAATAATAATAATAATAATAATAATAATAATATATCTCGCTTCATTTTTAGAGTATATGATGATTTAATTTCAATTCATGCTATATTTTTTAGAGTATATGGTGTTTTGTGGATTCTCTTTTATTATATATGTTATCTGTATATATTAATAATTCTCAAAGTTTCTATTTCTAAAAAAAATTTCAAACTTACATACGTATGTAAACATTTCATTTTTTATAAACAATAATACCTAGAAATTGTAATTTCAAGATATTTTTCGGATTGATTGAACATAGTGACCAAATTAATATTTTTTTGTGACTTTGATGCCTATAATCTTAAGAATTGATAACTCTATTTTTTAAAATGAAATCAAATGTTCTGAAATCCCAAATTACAAAATACTCGGGTAGTTTTGATAAAATAGGTACCAAATATGATATTGATGAATAGATATTAACCTAACCTCTAGATGATGTATTGTGATAAGATTAATCGTCGAAGAGTTGCGAAAAAATGTTATCAGTATAATTATGGTTTAAAAAGTCGAGTTGGGAAAAAGATTTACATCCATAGAATAAATTTGGTACCATCTGTCTGAGGATTACCCCTAAACTTTTAGAGGAGACAACTTCCAATCGTCTCTATTAATAAAAGTCAAGTTCAAACATTATCATTTGTGACATTATTTATAACAAATTAGTATTTACACATGGTCAATTTTATGTTTCTGTTTCATGAGTGAACACAAAGACACAACTAAAAATCTAAAAATAATAATTTTAGACGATAATAAAAATTTTTGCAAGCATAACAAAAATGTTGTATACCATGGATAAAACTAATTTTTGAAATTTACTACTAAAACAAACTTTGATGAGTCTACGTTCAATTCCTCGAATGGTATTTATTTTTCTATGGCATTTTTTGTATATATTATTACAAAACATGCGAGAGATATATTTTCTTTATTCCGGTGAAAAAAATGCATTGAAAAATATTTTTTGAATCGACAATAATTTTATTTGACCCCGTGCGTGGCACGAGTTAAACACTAGTATGTATGTATATATATATATATATATATATATATATATATATATATATATATATATATATATAGACGCAGAGGCAGTCACAGCTCACATCAGGGCCGGTCCTGAGAATTCATATGCCTGGGCCGAAACAAAAAAAAGGCCCTAAAAATCTTATTTATGATGATCTAACAAATTAACATACGTAAACTAATTATATATAAATGATAATTAATGCAATATTAATAGGAAAAAAATGACAAAATTATAGTATTATAATTATATACCGTAAAAGCTAGCCGAGGATTCAACATGTTCTTGCTCTATTTGTAGATGCTCTTGCTCTTCCATCTCTTTTACTTCTACTTCTTCGTCTTCAGCAACAGGTTTCGATTCATAAACTGATATAGAGCTCCGGCTTGAGACTTTCTCATTTCTTCATCTCGTTTTCTCTTTTTTCTTTTTTGACTACTGGATAATTGTATAGGAGCCAACCGAGCCATAGCTATTGAATTATTTCTGAAATAAAATCCAAATTCATAAATTCTACTACTTAGTAAAATCATATATGAAAAACTGAAAAAGCAAGGAAATAAATAAATCTATCATAAATTCATATCAATTCGTCAATTTTTCTTTTTTTAATTGTTTTTTCTTTTTCAGTTTTAATTTTTTTAAAAATCATAAATTCATATCAATTCGTCAATTTATCAGTTTTTTATTTTGTTTTAGTTTTCAGTTTTTTTTATATAAATATATCATAAATAACAAATTCAAATTAATCCATCCAAATCAAATAAATAACATATAGAACCATTAATTCATTCTATTTCATAGAATGAAATTAGAAAAGATTTCAAATTAAAAACTAATAATTAACCCTAGATTTTAAATCTAAAAAATGAAACAATGAAAGAAAATTAAGAAATAAAAATTACAAAATTGAAAAGCTATGAATAATTCAATATATATGGAATACCTGGAGGGCGGAGGTCGGAGTCCGGCGGCGTGACGGCGGCGTCCTTTCTTCGGCTAATCGGCTCTTCTGCTTCTTCGGCTATCGGCGTCCTTTCTTCTGCAATTCGACTAATCTATCGGCTCTATGGTTCTTTTTTTTGTCTACGCCGTAAGCTAAGGGGGTAAGGGAGTGGACTGGGCTTTTAAATGGGATGGGCTTATATATATATAATACTTAAAAAATTTTTTGGTGCCCCTTAAATTCTTGGGCCCGGCCCGGACGGACACTTTGTCCCCCTATTGGGCCGGCCCTGGCTCACATGAGCTTGGAATCGCAGTAGATTGTTTTAATAGTTTCTCATAGGGGATTAAAGCTATTGCTCGATGTATCACCACCACAAATCTTTCCAGACCGTTCAACCTCTTGCAGTTCAGGGTGCTGTAAAGGTAATTCTAGCCTTGGTTTATCTACGTTTAAGGTTGGCTTTCTCCAGTTAATACGGAATTTAGCTAAAGTTTGGTACTGGGCAGCTTTAGATGATTTCTCTTCTTACTATATATTCGAAACTGTGGCTGGAAATCCTGGAATGCTACATTGATGTCCTTTTTGTTTCAAGTCCTGGGTCTTGGTAACTCTCTATTGGTCAAGACATTTCATGGGATAACTCCTAAGATGGAGCTCTTGCTGTGTTTGGTACAATGGATCTCAACATATACTGCTTTAAGAGGAGGTAATAATGTGGCTGGGTGGGGCAGAAGTTTGCAGAAGAAAGCATCCCACTCCATGTGTATTTTGTTTGGTTTTTGGTGGCTGGTCGGAGGTTCTCTGTTTGGTTGTTTATTGTGGAATCTCTCATGCATTGTTGTTTTGTAATTTGGTACCTTTTTATTTTTCTCTTGGCCTGTCTTGTTGGGACTCTTGGCCACCCATCATGTACCCTTTCATCTTTTCTTTTTAATATAATAAATTTCTCAATAAAATATATATATATATATATATATATATATATATATATATATATATATATTTTGGTTCTGGTGAGAATGAGATCTTAGGAAAGAAATGAGAATGAATATCCACCCTTAGATCTGATATCACGTTTGCGCTGAATCTTGGGTATTTTGGTATTTCAAGACCTCACCTATCTCATTATATTCTCTCTCCCATCTATTTCCTAAATCTACTCCTAATTTTACGGATCTACTCCATTCTCAACTCTTTAGAAAATCTGCGATCTATCTTCCTTCTCACAATTGATCCAGGTTCTCTCTATCTCTTTCTCTCTCGTTTTCATTGATGAATTTCACAAGATTTGTGAAATATCATGCTTCAATTTCTTGTTTTGCTCTTAAGATGTTCTTTATATGCAATATCACCGAGATTTTTATTTACTTTTATTTACTTTACAATTTCTTAGTAGAGATGACTATTTTCACCTTCAATTTTGGATTCTAATTGTTTTTAATTCTTTAGGCTAATTATTCATCATTTTATCTCTTTGTTAGATATTATTTTTAAATTGGATATTCTTTGTTGCTTTGTTATAGGAAATGATTTGAAACTGATTTGAAACATTGAGATGCTGGCTCAACAAATTAGTGTTGAATCATTTGAGTATATGTTTGCAAGCCACATGTTTGATAAAATGTCCCAAAAACACATTCGGTGCAACCCACTTCTAGCTTTCTAATTTGAGTCAATTTCATTTTTTGTATTTGATTCCAGCAATTATATTTTATTTTGTGCAATCTTATTCTAGCTTCTAATATCATTGATGCTAAATTTTTTTCATTTAATATTTTTGCATAGTAGTGCATTTCGTTTAAATAATAGTGCATCATGCAGATGCAAAGACTACATTTTAAATTTTTGCATAGTAACACCTTAGTTGTGTACAAGCTCATTTTTATGCAAATAAAAGACTTGAAGATAAATATCATTTTGTATGCATAAAAAATAAAATGGTGCAAGAAACACATCTCCTGACACAAACATGATGCATTTTAATCTTGTGCATATTGAATTTTCCTCAAACATTGATGCATTTAAAATGTTCTATGCACTAGTATTGACACCAAAGAATATGAGGCAAGTTTTACCAATTGACCCTTGTTTTTCATAACAATCTGATGTCACAAAGTATTATTATGATTATTCTATGTCTTAGATATGCACTCTGAATTTCAGTATGTGCATCAGTTCATGAACATGATTTCTTGGTCATCTTTAGCTTCTACATAGTAAATGAAAATAAGTAGCAATTTTATGTTAAATCTTTCATTTTGCATAGATGAGTCTTCGCATTTGAATTTAAATTTGTTCTTATCTAATGATGGGGTGGTTTAATCCTAAAATATGTATTTCTCACTCTATGTCAAATACGCATTATGGGTTCCTTAATATGCATTAGTTATTTGCTCTTGAATGAATATAAATTCCGAGAGCAGTTAATGAAATGGTTTTTTTAATTTCAGGACATTCACCTCATTCATGACCCTTTTCTTCATCTGTTATGTACAAAATGTATCATCTAACTCATTCTTTCCAATCCCTAAATATATTTTACTCGTTGTGTCCCAAATAAACACTTTGGACTCTTTAATATGCATCTACTAATTAATATGTACTTTATTTTTTGCATTTTTTTGCTTTACTGTTAGTTTCACTACACATTTTATAGATGGTCAAGTAGAATGAGGCTTGTTGTTATTCATTGGAATTTTTAATCAATTGGTGCATTTTTCAAAAGCCAGCGACATAGTTCTCTAAAACAAATAGTCATAGCCTTACCATGCACCACAGAGAATTCAAGGTGCATTGTAACATGTTTTGCATTGTTAAAATTTAATCAACAAAGTGAGCATATATTTTTCTTATATTGCATTATCAACACTAAAGTAATGCATTTACATGATAAGGCTATGCATTATCAGAATAGAGGAAAAGGTAATTCATTCATTTATTGTGCATTATCAAAATTAAAGTAAAATTTATCTATCATATGATGAAATTCTTTTGACACAAATATGATACATTTGTATATTCTAGAAAGCGATCGTCTAGCAAACGACGATGCATTTAAAATGTTCAATGCTACATCTGGATATAGGTTAGAAAAACTTTGAAAGATGCAAATTTTATATATAATTATGTCTTTAATAGGTCAAAGTACAAGATGAGAGTATGCCTATTAGCTCAAATGGTAGAGCGGTGTATACTACAGATGTGGGTTCGAATCCTATATAGGCAAAATATTTCTCAAATTGGTACTACACTTTTGAATATAAAGGATTCTCATGTTTTCACGTCACAAATAAAGTCACCCAAGAGTCATTATTCACTTAATCATAAATTGATAAAATAAAAAATAAATTAAATCTAAATGACGACAAAGCAGCAAAACATAATGCATATATTAGTCATCACAGTGCATTCACATTAAATCTATAATTTTGAATATTACAATGCATCTCCTTGAGATAACTCCAAAAATGCAGAATATTAAAATCTGTTTCCTAAGTGCATCAAAAAGAGTAGCATTAAGAGAGTTTGTAACATCTCGAAAACCGCTTAAAAAATATTTTTTTTGGTTAAATAATGTTGAAAATTTTGTTTATAAATTTAACTTTTCTTACTTAAAAATGTGAGTAGATAATATCAAAATTTTATATTCAATATTGATATCGTTGTATAGATCTCGATGAGAGATTTTAAACGGTATATTATTTGTCAAAGATGACTTGTTTGTGAAAAGTTATGTTGAAAATAGAGAGCAGTGTATTATAATACGGAGTAATTAAATGAAATGAACTAAATAATTTAATACCAAATTGGTTTGTTGTATGACCAACAAATGAAATACTCCATATAAATTTAGTTATTCACGCATGTATTCCGTATTAGTTCACTGACCATTATGCCCCTAATGATTGATTCATTCCTAATTTTTCGGAGGCTAGTAATTACTTTACAAAGTTAAATTCATTGGTGTATTAAATGCATTGTTGAATCTTGGCCATCCGATGCACCCAATCCAACGAATGAATATTATTCTTATTTCTTTCACCAAGCACCAAGCACCTGTAATTTGTGTTCTATTTGTGATGCATCTGTAGGTAGGGGATACTCATATTAAATATGCTCATAATGCATCTGTAATCTGTATGCGATGTCTCTTGATGTGCTCATAATGCATCGATGTGTGATGTATCTTGGTATTTTAATTGTGCATCTGCAGGTGGGGGGTTACATTTCTACCATCTATCTGCAATGCATCTTGATATGTTAATAGTGCATTTGTAGGTAGGTGAATTACTAAAGTTTCAAAAAAGAATACAACAATCAGGGAGAATGAAGCAAATACCAACCCTTGCTATTTTGCAAGATAGAATGACTAAGGATTGTGTTCATAAGAGTCAGGGAAAGTGAGAAGTGAAACACGTTGATTAGGATTCGTCAGAAGCAAAAAACAACGATGGTGCAGTGAAGCTTTTAACCAGTGTCGAAAGAACATGTTGACCACCATACTTTGCGCTTTTGTATTGCATCTTAAAATATTTTTATTGCATGATTTAGATATTTATGTAATTAACTTTGAATGCATTTGGTGAGTTCAAAATTCAAACTATTCATTTAGAAAAAAATGTAATCATCTTTTAGTATGAATGATAGTTTGTGCCATTTTATTCTTGGTATTCACATTTTTCCAACATTGTTATTTTTTACTACCCTGTGTATACTCATATATCCATCCCCTTAACCTAAATATGCATCATTTCATTATAACATACATATGCATTCTCTTGCTCAATAGTGTGCACTTTAAGATAAATTTTGAAAGTGTTTGTAGAGATTTTTTGTCTTGCAGATATTTTGAGACGATTCATCATTGTCTACACTCATGTTTTTTGATAATGCATTTTCACAGCCATAATGGTGCATTTTTAGTCCCTATTCTCCGAGAACATGCAAAAACAAATTATAAACCCTCAAAAATATCTTGGGCATGTAGGGAAATTGAAATTGGAAGATTTTGGTGGTAAATGACCCTCTAGTTAACGCTTTTGCCTGTTAGAAAAATTATCATCTCCGTTGGTTTGTTAAAGTATTTTAGGTGTAATATTCAGCTTGCTACTATTATTGCTCATGAGGTATTATATGCATTGCTACGTCATTAGCTTTGTTTCTAAGTTGCTTCTTACCCACATTTTATTGGTATTAATTGTATTTTTAAACTTAACCTAAAAAAGATTATCACTTTTTTTTATGAATCTTGTGTCAATAAGTTAACACGTCAAATAAATTAAATAGCATAATTTGAAAATATAAATGAAGTACTTTTGTTGAAATTTAAAAGAATATAATGAAAGTAAACAAATCTGAGATGCTAATTGAACTAAGAAAGCAAGACTTTTAGAATGGGAAAAGTGAGTAATTTATATGGTAATAATTCTTATTCATATACAATATGAGAGGAAGAGTAAGGGAAAAAGATCAAAGTAGGACTAAAACATTGAAAATATACCAAAATAAGACTTCCATGTTTTTATTCCCGAAATAGGACTTACATCACCAAACATGGTCATATACATTACCAAAAAAGTATAGTAATTTGCACATGTACACTGCCACATTACCATAATGCAAAGTCACATTACTACAATGCAAAATCCTATTCCGGGAAAAAACAAATGAAAGTCTTATTTTGGTACTTTTCTCTATGTTTTAGTCCTATTTAGGATGATTTCTAAAGAGTAATACAAATGCTATTGAAAGTATCATAGATTCTAAAAGTCTTGGACCGGAAGCTCGACGGAGCAAATTCCATAGTCAAAACATCAAAAGTCATTGTGCCTTCATTGATTAATTTAGGCAGTGTCAGCTGCATATTGTATTGCAAAATTTGCCACTAATTTGACATTGCCAAGACACCTGTGTAAAAAGTAGCAAATGACTTGAGTTTAATATGCACATCCATAAATTTTTATTCCAAGAATCAAAATCCTAACATAACACTCCAATACATGCTGCACATGTGTCCAGTTAATTTTAGCTACCATACTTCTAAGTGAATTAAAAAATCATGAGGAGCTCCATCTCACAATTACAGAAGGCAACAAATAAAAATATGTGCATACTTGGCGCTTAAACACAAATAAGTGATGAGTGAAGCGCAACCACAATCATCCCAAAAGAACATGAAAGAGCTACAGTTAGGCAACTATCCATCTGGGTGAAACCATGAGCATCATTGGTGCACGAATACTCACACATTGAGAAATGTTGCAACAACACAAATCCAAAAACACAAACCATCTGCTAAATAGCAGTAAAGTTCATCTCAATGCACTATTTAGCAATATTAAAAAGCCCATTGTCGTGTTGTTTCTGGTATCCCTAAGTTTGTATTGCCAAAGCAACCAAAATAATTTAGTTTGATTCTTGTGACAGATCACAAATAAGATTCTAAGACTATTCTTAACCTAAGGAGAAAAACAGAGAACTATAGAGGACACCAACATATTTGAAAGGGAGTCAAATGCATTAGCAATACATTAAAGAACTGAAAAATATAGGTCAAATCAACATCATTGATTGTAAATACATTAATAATATAAGGCACAAATAATGCACTATTTATAATCCATTGTGCACCACTAAAAATTCACAAAGCTACCCGTAATATTTACAATTGAAAAGTGCATCACAATACAATGTTACACAATAGTGTCAGGTAAAAATCACATAACAATTTAATATGTCTTAAGAAAAAGAAGCCACACAAATATAAGATGTGAATTATGCAGCATGATGATTTATCTTCAATTCTTTGAAAACAACAAAAAATGTGCGTCGCTCAACATTAAATTAAGAAAAAAAGAAGAAGAAATATATTTATGCATATCATTAAATTAAGAGTTGAAATTAAAGTGAGTATGTAAAAATTGATTTAAAAATTGATGCATATCATTAAATTAAGAAAAAAAGAAGAAGAATTAACCTGAATAAGATCGGAGAGGATTGTTATATCAAGAACTAAGCATCGCTCAACTTTAGCCGTCATGGCGCGTCAATCCTACAGAGCTATGGAGCCGAAGCTTCTTTGCGCCGATAAAAGAATACATGGGCAAATCATAAATTAAAAAACTCTTCTAGGGAAACAAATTTCTTGATTATAAAATTAGATCAAAGAGAAGGATCAAGAGTAGATCGAGATTGACGAAGATCGCTGATTATGCGGAGATGGGCGTAAGAATAGGGGTATAGAAACGGAAATCATGAAAATACTAATTTGCCCATGTCAAATGTCGAAGTTATCAAGGCTTATCTCCTAGATTGCATGTCCCATATTTATTCTTATTTATTTCGTAAGATTTCATTCTCACCAGAACCAATATATATATATATATATATATATATATATATATATATATATATATATATATATATAGGTTTGATTGAGATTGAAAAGTTATTTAATTCAAATGAATGATCCTTAAAGGAGTTTAGTGCTATGACATTCTTATATGACAATTCACTTAGGCTCCGTTCCGTTCAATTTATTTTTTCTAATCTGATCTGATTTTTTGTAGTTCTGATCTGATCTGATCTGATCCGATCTGATTGGGACTGATCTGATCTGATTGGATCTCATCTGATTAGATGTGATCAATTTTTTATTTCAAATACAAACCAATTTGATTTTTAAAACATTATAAAGAACAATTATATATGAAAAAAGCTAAAAAATGATAATATGCATTGATGCTCAACAGCTCATGTTGATTTGAATGTGTATCAATGCCCCCCTTTCAATAAAAATGAACGGAAAATGGTATGAACCGGTGTGGTGCGTGTGCAACCTTTTGAAATGATAGACGTTTTTTATATAAGTTTGAAAATAAATGAGGTATTCATACCTTTTTTTGAAACCATTTAGAGCGATAGAACTATTTTAATATATTCTATTCAAAAAATACGTTGTCATGCAGTACTTGAATCTATAAATATATGAATATCAAGATTATATTTTTTAAATTATCTATTTTCTCCATGAAAATTATGTTCTAATAAAGAAAAATAAAGGCTCAAAAAGTCCTACTAATAAAGAGGATGAAAACAATTCTTTTTAAAATTTATATTTCCTTTATGAAAATACTTTCATTTAAAAACAAAAGTTTTATCATTTATAAACAATGTTTCTATTATTAATAAATACTTTAATAGACTATCAATACTGTGATGTAAATATATATAATATCTCAAACAAAATTTAAATCTTGATAGATTTTTTATACTCCCTATTACTCCCTCCGTCCCAATTTAAATCACCTGTTTTGATTTTTTGGCATATTTAAGGAAAATAAAAATAGAGTTGATTTTCCAAAATTGTCATTACTTTTTAGAAGGGGTGATGATGAATGAGAAGATAAAGTGAAGAACAGTGACTTATTTTAGGGGTAGTTTAGGTATTTTATTTTTAAAAGTTTACGAAAACAGCTAACAGGCAACTTATTTTAGGACGGAGGAAAAAGACAAACAGGCAATTTAAAATGGCACGGAGGGAGTATATTTTTAAGGAAATGTTAATTATTAAAAAAGTTTTTTGAATACATTAAACCACAAAGTTTTCATATTAAAAATTATCTAATATACATAAACCCATAATGCACTAAATTTATTTAATAAATTTATCATCTCTAATTAGTGGTATAAGATGAGCTACTCCAGAGTACGGAATATATTTTAGCTCAATAAATTTTCATACAAAAGAATAAATTAATAGTGTTTAAAAAACTATAGTTTACCCAAAAAATTAAAATTTATCATAAATAAATTTTCATAAATGATGAATGAGAATTTAAAGCATGTCATGTAGTTTATTCATTTGCCATGTCATTTAAAAATTGCTTTGTAAGATGACACATATCAACTTTTTGGAGACATGAGTGTCAAGTATTGTAGTAAAGGATTACGTGGCGCTGACATGTTAAAATTTTGCCAAATAGACATGCCAAATGTCAAATTCTTATAGTCTCCTTTATTATAGTGAAGGATATATATATATATATATATATATATATATATATATATATATATATATATTTATATTTATATTTAAATGTTTTTTAATGATGAACAAGCAGTGGGCCCGAGGCCCGTTAACCTCGTGACTAGCCCGGGGCTCGTTAACACCCAAGGTAGATAGCCCACTATAGAAAGCCCAAAGTAAGCCCAGCCCCATAAGCCCAAATCTACTTCCCAGTAAGTCACCCATCATTTTTGCTACTCCCATGCCAGCACGCTTAAGTCTTTAAAATTTCTCCAAACTAGTATTTAACCCGTGCAACGCATGGGGTCGAACGAATGTTATTTTTAACTCTTTTAAATGTTTGTTTTAAGTACATAATTAAAAAATGAAGCTAAATATAATAGAAAATGTTAGAATTTTAATAAATGATATATCACAAACAGAGTATGATAACTAAATTTAATGGGAAACAAAATTGGAATCAAACGTATAAATGTTTGAATTAAATCCAAATTTTTTGAAAAACTTCAGGGTAAATGGCATCGTCGTCACACGTAACAATGTCACAATCTACGCCGACGACAAAACGAAACCCCTTATTGGATTTGACAAATGGTATTAATAAAGGTTTATGATTAAATGAAAACATTTTTCAGTTTTAATACAAAAGAAATACGGCTAGAATGTAAAATATCATGTACTTATAATTCAGTGTTAGCATCACATCAAGTACATTCATCGGTTCGAAGTTGTTCAAGTACCAAAAAATACAATGATGTAACATCGTCGCCGCAACTTCAAGCCCATAAGAGACAGAGAAACATTGATATGTCCTCTATTTCACCGAGCAAATCAATGGTGTTAGTGTAAACTTTTTCCTATCAACTCACATATGCCATGCCAAAAAATTAAAAAATTGAGCAAAAGTTAAATTACTTGTGCATTTTTTTAGAGTCCTAACCTTGACACATGATGATGCCTCGCCCATGGAGAAGGTATGCTGTGATGATTTTTCTCCAGTTGAAAGTCCCAAAGTCACATCAGTCTATTAATAATAATTTACCCATTAAGCATTTTATTTGCATCTTAAAATTATGGGTTATTAGTAACAAAACAAAATTTTCACTAAGTGATATTTCCATTCGATTAATAATGTTCACAAACCTGGACGGAGAAAAATGTTGCATGCTTTTCCTTGAATCGCGAGATTGTTCTTTCATCAAAACAAATGTCAATGACATTATAGGTAGGATCAAAGTCATTGAACTGAGAACGCCTAACATCAACTTTAAAAAGATATGACTTATCTATCAAGAGTCTATTAAAGACATCGGGTTTTATGTCTCCACTCGGTAGATTCTGTATGAACAATTACAATAACCATTAGTAAGTAAAGCAAGCAGCAAGAACCAATGTTATATGTCTCAATGTTTTCATTTTGTATTTATAACATATTGTAGGGCAAGTCCAAATTTAAGGGCAGACAGTTTCAGACAGTACAGAGGAGCATACTGCTGATTTTTTTATTTCCATGAATGTTTTTAAACCTGAGAAGAAGCTTCCATTCTAAACCATAAGTTTAAATGATCAAGAGGAAAAAGAAAAATCCGAGTGCAGTATCATTCAGGCAGTGCATCTCTCATTGTTGTGTCAGTTTTACATTACCTGATAGGTTATTTAGTTGTGCATGTTTAAACTTTGGTAAATACATTTCTATTGCTTCCCACCAAGTTGTGTTGTCGTTGTTGTATTTATAAAATATTTAATTGCAGAGCCCTCTCATGTTAGATTTCAAATTACATGGCATTATAGTTTAGACAGTTACAAAAAAATCAAGAGTAGAAGATTTAAGACAATGCGGTCTTGGTATTGAGTATAGTGTATGCTTAAAAAATGCTTAAAGAAGATGTAGGACATGGAAAAAATCACAGAAGAGTTCACTTTAGATAGGCCACAAATGCCTTTGCTAAACCAAGAGCAGGAAAGGTTTGACAGTTCCAAAAAAACCAAGAGCAGATGAGGTCAAACCGTGTAACGTGAGTGTGGTCTTTGATAAAAAATCACCTTTTCATAACATATATTAGTCATCATCATGCCGTCTATACATAAAATCAGAGGGCTCATAACTTGTTCAATTTATAGTATTTGTTTAAGAAAAATTCAGCCTATGACAAATCAAGAAACATAAAGTCAGATGTCATTGTTCTGTCCATATATTCGAGACCAATTATGAGACAGTGCAGGTTTCTATTCTGTCCATCGTTTCCTTTAAAGAACTACAGGGTTTAAAATAGTTCAATAAATCACGACGATGAATACCTCAACATGTGTCAAAGAATTGAAATCTGGTTTTAAAACAGGTGTAAGATGAGCTGTTATAATCACATATTTACCCATACCTCAGAATATTTCAACATCTCCGAACATGATTTATGGAGCAGCAAGCATGCACCGCTTTCAAGTACTACGAAAGTAGCACTGTCCGTGGTGTCAACAACTCTTGTCTTGATTCGATACCTGAATCATAATTGTTTTTCAGGAGTTAATTAATAAAAAATTGTTGACATAAAGCATTAAGCATTGGAAATTAGTAAAAACCAAACCTTGGGATCAGATTCATCACTCGTCTCTTACACTCATTACAATAATAGGATCCACCGCGTGGGACCACTTCGGACCCACACCTACACACTGTTATAAACCAATCAGAATCAACATCCTTGATCGTACCGTATACTGCATATTCACCGTCCTACAAATCAAAACACACTTAAGTCACTACATTACCCGTAAAGTCAGGCATGCGTGTGTAGTGTAATATACTCATCTAACCTCAATACAATCTTTCAATGTCTCTATTGTTGCAGCCTTAGTAAGTTCAAGAAAGTCCTCATCCACTGAATAAAGTAGCCCATGATTCATTGAGGTATTTTTTATATCATGGGGCGAAACACCTTCTAAATATTGAGTCAGGATTGTTGCATCATGACACACTTTTGATACCCTGAAAGATTGTTCTAGACGTCCTCTGAACATCGACTTGACTTCGACCTTAAATAGGAAACTCTTACCCATCAAAAAATCAGCAAACTCTTTTGGACTTTCAGTACTTCCATCCTTCATTTGGT
>OOIL02002000.1:347265-382629 GCA_900332095.2 Cuscuta campestris | reverse complement strand
AGTAGGGGACGTGGACAGCCACCACATGATTAGGTTATGCTGGAAGGAGGAGTTGGATATCGTAGGCATGTGTAGTAGTTGCCCTATGTTGTTCCAGATGTTGCTGGTTTTAGGACACAACATAAGGCAGTGGTAGTCTGTTTCGCTTGCTTGGGAACAAAACATGCACATGGAGGGGAGATTGAAGCCAAGCCTTTGAAGGTTGTTGGACGAGGGGGGTTGCTTTGTTTAGGGTTTTCCAGAGGAATAGGTTTGCCTTTGGTATTCCTTTTTTGGGCCAAGGAATTTTTGCCGTGAGCGTGGAGGGACCTGATTCATGGAGAGCGAGGGAAACCTTTTTGAGGGAGAAGAAACCTTGATCTCCTAGCTCCCATGTGAGAGTGCCATTAGTGAAATTAGAGTTGGAGGAGTAGAATTCATCAGCTTGACAAATTCTCTTCCAAACCGGTCTATCTATGATAGTGGTGGTGAAGAAACCTCTACGGTGATAGCTTTACTTAATGAAGGAAACCCATGGTGAGGAGGTGAAGTGGTATTTCCACCAAAGTTTACACCCCAGGGACTGTTGAAGGAGGCTAAGGTTTGGAATTCCTAGTCCCCCTTCCTATACCGGTTTGCATATTTGAAGCCATGAAACCCATGCATGCTTAGATCCATCAGCATTACTCCCCCAAAAAAATTGACGGAGTTTGCTCTCAATCAATGAAAGGATCAGCTTAGGAAGTTTGGAAGAAGACATAGTATGGAGGGGGAGGGTAGAGAGGACATGTTTGATGAGCGTTAGCCTGCCAGCTTGGGAGAGAGTATGCATTTTCCAGCTTGAAAGCTTGAGATCAATTTTCCTGAGCAGGTCCTGGCAGTATTTGGCTCTATTAATCCCCTTGTAGAGAGGAACACCAAGGTAAGTGATGGCAGGGGGGCTACTTTCATTCCCAGGCAGTTTGCTTGGCGCTTATTGTGATTAGATGAAGGTTTGGGGGAGAGGATCTGGCTTTTTGCATGGTTAAGGTGGAGGCTAGTTGCTTCCTCAAATGTGGTGAGGAAACTTCTGAGTTTTTTGAGATTGGGTAGGGATCCGTTTGTGAAGATCAACACGTCATCTGCGAAGGTAAGATGATTTACTGTTTGGATCCTCCCCGTGTTGTATTTTCTAATCTGGCCTGAGTTGTGGAGGTGGTTAAGGGATCTTGTGAGGCCTTCCATGGCAATGATGAAGATGTAGGGGGATAAGGGATCTCCCTGTCTTACACCTCTCTTGGGATTGAAGCTTTTGGAAGGGTTGCCATTGATGAGGGTGGAAACAACACTGTGTTTGATGGAGTTCATGACTAGTCGGATGAATCTGTGGGAGAAGCCAAAATGTTCTAAACATTTCTCAATGTAGCTCCATGAGATTTTGTCAAAGGCCTTAGTGATGTCAAGCTTTAGGGCAAGATTGCCCCCCTCAGTTTTCCTGTCCAAGAGGTGAATGAGTTCTCTCGCTAGCAAAATGTGATCTTGGATATCTTTTCCTGGAGCAAATCCTCCTTGTTCAATGGAGATAATGTCAGCAAGCACAGAAGTAAGCCTAGAGGCCAAGATTCTTGTGATAATTTTGAAGGAGAAGTTGGTGAGACTGATGGGCCGGTAGTCATTGAATGATGCAGGGGCTTCTTTTTTGGGGATGAGGATAATGTTGGATGTCCTCATGGCCTTAGGGGGGATTATTCCGAGGAAGAATTCCTGAACAGCACTGGTTACGTCTTCGTTGATAATGTCCCATGATTCTCTGAAGAAGGTGACATTGAATCCGTCCGGGCCTGCGCAGCTATTGGAGTCCAAATCCCACACAGCATTCTTAATTTCTTCGGGGTTCGGGAGAAGGCATAATTTCTCGTTTTGAATAGCTTGGATAGTGTGGGAGATGTGGTGAAGAATATGCTCCATATTATGTGTGGGCTGGGGACTGTAGAGGTCCTGGAAATAGTCTGCCCCAGCCTCAAGAATTTCCTTCTCAGTTGTGACTTGGGTTCCTTGGCTGGTACGGATGGAATGGATGTGTTGTCTGCGCCATCTTGCCCTGCATGCTGCATAAAAGAAAGAGGTGTTAGCATCTCATTGAGAGATCCACTTGGCATTTGCTTTTTGTCTCCAGAAGGATTCCTCCGTTTGGATACATTGTATCAGGTGTGCTTTGGCTTCCCCCCAGGAGGACCTTGTATTGTTGTTAGGATTGCCCTCATATTCTTCCTCCGCTTTTGTGCATGCTTCCTCTGCTTGTTTGACATTGTTGAAGAAGTTGCCATACGTGCTTTTGCTCCACGAACTCAGGAATTTTTGGGTGGCTTGGAGTTTGAGGAAGAGGCCGTGCATTCCCCTCCCTGTAGGGACAGAATCCCAGATGCTTTTGATTGTACCCAAATATGTGGGGTGAGATGTCCACAAATTAAGGAAACGGAAGGACTTTGGCGAAGGAGTATGGGGCTGTGGTCAGAGGTGGTTTTGTTTAGGATTGAATAGTGCACCTTGGAGTAGAGCTGGTCTGCCATTGGGTTAATAAGGAAACGGTCTAGTTTTCTAGATAAAACCCCATTAGAACGTTTCCCATTCCAAGTGAATGGAGGGCCTATATGTTGGGGTTGAAGAAGGTTGCAGTCCATAATACACTGATTAAAGTCTTCCATGCTTGAGAAACATGGCACACTATTACCTTTATGTTCATCAGGGTTTGTAATGGTGTTGAAGTCCCACCAATGATCCAAGGGAGGCTGATTGAGGAGGAGTGGGATCGAAGGGAAGTCCAAAGAGGTAATCGGGAGTTTTTAGAATGGAGACCATAGACTAAGGAGAGCCAAAAGGTGATTTTGGTTTGGTTGTGGGAGAAGAGGCCATGTAGGACTTGGTTTTGTTCATTGTGCTGAAGAAGGGTATAGTGCGAGGAGTCCCAGAGGAGCCAGGCTTTGTTGGAGAGACCATGGAGGTGACTATCAAGACCAAGTGAGTATCCAGAAGTGGGGAGTTGGACAGGAGAAACCATGGGTTCAAGGATACCCAGAAGTTTAGTGTTATGGGAGTGGAGGAGTTGGTGTAGCCACTGGAGGGAGGAGGATATCCCTCTTACATTCCAAATGAGAATATTCATAAGGAAAGAAGAGCAGTGGCAGGTATTGATTGGGAGGCTCTAGCTTGTTGTCTGGTAATCATGTTAGATTTGGGAGGGAGGTGGGAGTTTCTGTTTTTGCGTGATGTTTTAACAGGTTGGAAGGGGGTGAGATCAATGTGAATTCCCCCCTGAGGTTTTGGTGGCATTTTTTGTGATATGAGGCTGCTGAAGGCCTTAAACTCATTGATGGGGCATGGGGAGTATTTTCTGCGTAGTTTGGGACAACCCTCTGTGTCTGAGTGATGGGCATAATCCACATGGGTTTTGGAATCAGTGAAGTTGAGGTCACACCTTGGTGGACCCGGCTCACTACGAACAATAGGATTAGGGGATAGGTTTTGGAGCAAATCTTCATCCATGTGATCCTGAGAAGGAAGAGATAAGAGAGTGATGTTCAAAGAATGAGGGGTTTCAAGGATAGTGTGAGGGGGTGTGGGGGGGTTTTGGGCTGAAGTGGTTGGATCGTTTAGGAGAGAGTTTGGGGGTGGGGTAGGAGGGAGGGGGTTTTGTAGAGTAGTAATTGGGGTGTTTTGTAGTGTATTATTTGGGTCGTTTGGGGTTGTGGGTATGGGATGGTTTAGGACTGAAGTGGTTGGATTGTTTGGGGTAGGAGATGGATTCATTTGGGGGTTGTGGGGATGGGATGGTTTTGGACTGTATTAGCTGGAGGTATATTGGAGGGAACAATACCTGCAGCAGCTATGGGTGCATCCTGCGTGGCTTTTGGAGTGGTGTTTTTGGCTTGATGGCATTCTCCAGCCTTGTGGCCTGTTTTTCTGCAGTCTGTGCAGAACATAGGGACCTGCTCGTAGTGAACTGGTTGCCAGAGTCCTTTGCCTCCATTGTCAAGGAAGAATTTTGCTGGTAGGTCGCCGGAAACATCAAGTTCAACACAAAACCTTGCAACTGAGGGCCTGGTTTTGGAGGAGGTTGCTGCATCAAGCATGAGAGGTTTTCCAAAGATTTTAGGGATGGCTTGAAGAGCAACCGGATCGTGGAGGTGGACAGGAAGATGTTCTAGGGAAATCCAAATGGGAAAGATTGGACTCTCTTCATCACAATGGAAGTCTGGATTCCATTTGAACACATGCATGGGGTAGCCTTGAATTTGCCAGAGACGTTTAGAGAAACACCTCTGGTAGTCTTCCGCATTGTGGAAAGTAAGGAGGACGTGTGATGGTGCCAGCACCCCGACGGTATAGCTGTGCTTGAACCCAATTCGTTCAAGTACCTGTTTGATAACTGGAAGTGGGGGCCTGGACTTTGGGAATCTTCCTACATGGGAGAATTCATAGGGTGCAAAGAGAGCTTTAACCTCTGCCGGTGAGAAAGAGATCGCCGGGAAACCTTTGTGCTTGGTAATGGGCCTGGAGTTGATGGAAGGCTGAGGAATGGAAGTTGAGGATCCAATGACATCAGAAAAAGAGCGCTTTTCATCGTGCCTTGGTGGAGGGATAGAGGAGAACGCCGGCAAGCGAGTGAGACCTTCGTTTCTGGCTTTGGTGCTGCGTTTGGAGGTGTTGTTGGAGGCATGGTTATGAGATGGTGTAGGGTTTGGGAGAAGGTGGCCGTGATGACTGCCGGAGGTTGGAGGAGGG
Source organism: Cuscuta campestris (assembly GCA_900332095.2). NCBI lineage: Eukaryota > Viridiplantae > Streptophyta > Magnoliopsida > Solanales > Convolvulaceae > Cuscuta > Cuscuta campestris. The sequence goes on along the minus strand of OOIL02002000.1, from coordinate 377,889 downwards.
GCTGGAGGAGGGAGAGAGGAGAGAGAAGCCATTTTTGTATTTTATATATATATATATATGTATATATATATATATGTATATATATATATATGTATGTATATATATATATACATATATATTTTAATTTTTATATAATATATATTATTAATAAGAAGGCAAACAAGTACAAGAGGAGGGGTATCCGGTCCAAGCCAAAGCTCCTCAAAACCGAATACACCAGCAAAAACAGACCAAGAAAGAGACGACATAGAGTCTACAAAAACTAAAGTACAAAACATTGAAATACAAATGCAACCCCAAAAGTGGGTCTTCAAAGACTCCAATTATTAGCATGTGAACACAAGAAGACAGACCCGTAGGAGGCCCCCAACCTGTTGCCCGACAGTTCATGTTGTTCAATCCTTCTTCAAAACAGCAACAGAGCCCGTTCCACAAAAGCTGCTGCATAACTTGGAAAAGTTCTCCTTAAGTGAAAAAGAAAAGCCTAAAAAACCATACGAGCCTAAGAAACTGACCGAATGCAGTGAACAGACCCAGAGAACAAAAAAAACCAGCTCAAGTATGTTAAGACATCAAGGTATAGGAGCCAAATCAACTATCCTACATTCTTCATCAAAGCTTGAGTATGCAAAACAGACCTAAGACTATCATCAGTGCAATCCAAGAAGCAAAAGCCATAGTAGAACTATAACAAAAGCTAAGCCCAGCAACTCAGAAGATGAGCCGATTTAACCTGAGAGGAATTCGGCAACCAGCTGTTCATCAGCTCTCAAATTATATCTAGGCTTAAGATCAGTGAAGAGAAAAGCACCATATGGGTAAAGTAACCCGGTTATAACACAGATTCCAAAAGTAGTATATGACCCCAAGAAACTATTAAAGACCAGCTTGATTAATCTGATTCTACTATATCAAGCCCTGACCCCTTCTTTTTCTTAAGTCTCTTCTTAGACTTTTTCTTTTGGCTTTTGGTTAAAGGTTTATTCGAAGATTGCTTCTGAAGAGGTTTTTCTGGCTTATTTGGACAACAAAGCTTGAAGAAATTTCTAATGTCATCTGCATAGGGAACCTCTGAAGAGTCTGACCCTTCCTCCCACCCAATAGGGGTTTTCTTTCTTCCTTCCTTTAAAAGCTTAGCCCTACTTCTGGTAACTATTTGCGAAGGAGAGTAGATGCGCCTTCCCTTGTAATCTCTTCCCAAGTCAAAAGGTGTGTTGAACATCCTGGAGTAATCTATTTGTAGAGGTTTAAGGCTGTTATCATTGAAGGCCTTGTCTTCTCCTTCCGAGTGTGTGTACAAAATTAGCCCATCTCTTTCATCCCTAATTTCTTCTAATGCATTGTTGCAGAGAACCCTGTTCCCATCATCAAACTTGTCAAATTCATCATCCTTGAGTGAGATGTTATTCCCGAGGCCTTCCACATGATTAAAAAGAGCGGCATAAGGGTTGGGCATTAAGGGGATGAATTCAGCAGCAAATGGTGATAAAAGCACCCTTGGAAGTGGGAGGTATTGAATATTATATCGTTGGGTAGCCTCCTCTGTAGGAATGTTCCCCTCCAGCTTATCAGATTCAACCAAAGAAGAACTCAAATCAAGACTAAGCTCCTGCTTATCAGGATCGCCAATTTGATTTGATTCTAACTGCTCTTGTGATAGATCTGGTCTGGGCAGGCTGCTAAAATGGGGATCAGAAGATATTTCAGAAGGTGCCTCTCCATTGTATGTGTTCAGAAGTAAGCTTGAATGCAATTGCTTTGCATCATGTTCAATCCTGTCCTTAGAATCAAGAGAGGGACTTTTATGAGCATCAAACACAGTATCCCCTACAACTGCAACCTTAAGGATATCACCTGGTTTTGTTGTTTCTAACCCATTGTCCCTAACCTTGCCACACTGCAGTGCTCTTTCAACAAAGGTCGAAGGAGCCTTAAAAAACAACTGAGGTCCCTCGTTATAAATTCCCCATGGGATATGAATGAATCTATTTCCTTCATTTCTAGATTCCAAAATCCTTATAAAATCCCCCCTATGATTTGAATCAATTGCAGCTTCTAGTGATCTTTGAACATCCAATTTAACACAAGCCCAAGCCAAACCCGAAATCAATCTAGGAAGAGTTTCTAGAACCCAATTGATTGAATCTAGATCAAACCATATATGAAAGTGTCTTCTCCCCCTATCTGTAATGCTAAAAGTCTTATTGTAGAACGAGTAAAAAAGCTCGAATACCTTATTTAGAATTCTGAATCTAAAACGAATGTTCTTGCTAGGCCATGAACAGGCTATCTCGCTCTGACCCTGTAAAACGACTCTCTGGTCGGCAAGCAATATGTATATATATATATATATATATATATATATATATATATATATATATATATATATTAAGGAATATTTTTATTGAAAGAGAAAGAAATAAACAGAAAGTACAAAAGGAGGGGGGGTGGCCGGACCCCTACAAGGCCTGAAAATTCACTGCACTACAAGAGCCAAAACAACAATAAAACTACAAGAATAACTAAGGAGTCCAGACAGAAGTGGGGTTCACTAGGCTTGCCACTTATCCGTTGTTGTCCATATCCTTTGGGAGGTATTCCAAATGCATCAAATGAGGGAATGTTTGATTATTACTTCCCATGATTGAATCATAATGTGCGCAGTACATGAAGTATAGAGTGAAATAGAGTTTGCAAATTCTGCAGATTGAGTCCTCCTGCTACTGCCCAGGGCCTCGAGAGACTAGTAAACATGCCAAATGACCTGTGATGAGCAAAGGTAGACTAGAACAAATTCTCTAACATGCCTAGTAAAATCAATAACCTGATTTGTATGGAGGTCCCAGATTAATGTGCATAATTAACCAATGTAAAGGAGGAAGGTGCAGCTGTATGCTAAACCTTCAAATCCCTGTCAGCATCGTTGGAAAAGAAATTCATAGCCAACTGTAAACAAGAAATCAGAGTAAGCATCTCAAAAAAGCATGCCTTTTTCATGAGTAAGCTTTGCTCTTAGATCCGAGAGCCTTTTACTTCTACGAGGACGAGGAGATTCATGTAGCTTTTGGCAAAGTTTGTCGAATTTCCTTTGGTTTCTTTTCTTGATTGCTTCTGTCTTCACATGCCAATTTTCCTCCTCTTCAGAACCTCTATCCGTGATCCATTCTTCCTCTGATTCCGCTGATGGTATATGAAGAGTATTTCCCAAGGGTTGGATATCAGGATCGGAGTTGTAGTTTACGTTCCAATTTGGGCTCTCTAGCTCATTGTCTGAATTGGAACAACCAAGGAAGTGGGGAGCCACTTTAGAGGTATCTTGGTGTGTGTTGATGGGAACAAAAGCAGCAGCTAATGCGGAAAGAGAAGACGTTTGGGCTGGAATGGTCAAGTGGATAGAGGGGGGATTTGAAACAGCAAGTGCTATGGGAGAAGACACTGGTGTAAGCTTCGAAGGCGTTGAGGGATTTAAAGTCTTACTGAATTCAATTGGATTATAGAGGGTATCTAACGGGATCTCCAAGCTGAGAAGGCTCTGTGAAATAGAAAGAGCTTGGGATTGTGAGGGCTGTGAGTTCTGAGAGCAGATAATGGCCATATCTATGAAAGGTTGGGGTAGGGGAATGGAAGACTTAAGTGTGTCATAGGCTTTTTTGAAGCAGTGGGTGAATGTGGTGAATCCATTGCCTTGGTTACCTTCGGGAATGAAGATCCAGGTCCTGCCATCTCTATGATGCTCGCATATCTTAATGAAGTTTCTGGTTCTATGAGAACGGAAACTGAAAGAAATGGATCTACTCTCTTCTCTCTTAGCCACTGAATTTAAAGATCCTTGGATAGAAAAATGAGTTAGGGATTCTAGTAGCCAAGAGCAGAGATCTAGGCCCAACCAGATATTGAATCGTTTCTTCCCATGAAATTCGGTGATGCATAGTTTCTTGTTGAATCTCGAGAGAGTAAAAGAGAAAATCTTACCTTCGATTCTGAACTTGAATGGACCTGCGGGTGTATCTCTCTCTTGGATCTCTGATAGTGGGTTTTGAATTCCGAGGTCCACGATGACCGGCGTAGGGTGGAGGTGGAGAGATCTGTCTGATTCTGATATGTCTCCATGGATGATTGACCGGGGTAGGGTAGCGGCTGCGATAGCAGAAGACGAAGAGGGGTGATCAGGATTAGGACCTTGCAGCTTCTTTCCGTGTATAAATGGCGGAGCTGAGAAATATCCAGGATAAAAGATGGCCGCCGGCGGAGGAGCTCTCCAGCCTCTCTCTAAAACCATTTTTGATATATATATATATATATATATATATATATATATATATATATATATATATATATATATATATATATATATATATAGGGGTTTGGGTTCTAATAAGAATGCACTTATAATGAAAGAAATAAGAATGAATAGTATGTGTTGGATTGGATGGATCGTACGGCAGTAAGAAAACCAAAATCTCTATTAATCTCCACAATTTAAAAAGGAAATCCATAAATGCTGCCCATGAAATTAGGATCTATTTATTTACAGAGGGCATGAAGGTAAATTCACAAGCTTATTTAATGAGCTGTATTCCACCTTCTACGTGCATTATATTATACGGAGTAATATAATATTAATTTCATATTATTTATTTATTCTAATGCATTATTTATTTTGTACATAACTTTTTGTACATAAGTATTACCTTGATAAATAATATGTGGTTGGAAATCTCTCATCGAAATCTACCTAACGACACCAATATTGAATATAAAATTTTGATATTCTTTCTTAGATTTCAAAGTAAGAAAAGTAAGATTTATGAATGTGCTGTGATTGCAGATATATGCACTAAAAGTTGCTTTTTAAATATTTTTAAAAATTTATTCTAATGGCTTGTGGAGTAGTGAATAATGACTTCTGAGAATGCATTTTATTCCAAACAAGCATAATATAAATTAGAGAAATAATTTGCCTATGTAGGATTTGAACCCACATCTGTACTACATACCGCTCTACCATTTGAGCTAATAGGCAATGATTTAATGTTTTTAAGGAGATTTAATTTATATCTTGCACTTTGACCTAATAAATATGTACTTGGTCCGTCCCTGAGTGTTTGTCCACTTTTGACTTTTGGAACTGTTCATCTAAGAACTTTGACTCATCAAATTCTCTTAATATGTAAGCCTAAAAATAGTCATGTGTGATCTTGTTTGATTCGTCTTAACATATAGATTATTAATATATAATTTTTATAATTTTTTAATATACAAATTACAAGATAAAATGGATTAAAAAAGTGCATTGGATGGTGTGCAAAAATGAAAGTGGACAAACACTCGGGGACAGAGGGAGTATTTTAATATTTTAAAATTGAAACCATCCAACTTGTTTCATACCAATGTTCAAATGTATTACAAAACTTTTTAAATGCATCCCTATTAGAATATATTGATGCATCATATTTATGTAGTTATAATTTTGTTAGATAGATGAATTTCACTACGATTTTGAGAATGTATTATCATTTACCTTAATTATGAGAATGCATTGTTTTATAATGAGAATGCATTACCTAGATATAATAATGCACAATAACAAAAATAGAGAAACTCATGCAGACTTTATATTGACACTGCACTCAGTGTCTGTTAGAGTTTGCATCACACTGCATCAAAAACCTTAATATTGGATCGCAATATTGACTAAAATTATGCTAGATAGAATGCAAAAAATTAAGCAAGACCAAACCTATTATAAAAAACAAATTCACTTTACATTTACCTAAAACACAATTTTGGACACTCTAAAATATAAGGCTATAAGATTATCTTAATATGCACTAAGGCATATTATATATGTATTCATGCTATATTCACTTTACATTTAACTAAAACACAATTTTGGACACTCTAAAATATAAGGCTATAAGATTATCTTAATATGCACTAAGGCATATTATATATGTATTCATGCTATAGAAGAGATTTTATTCATGCCCAAAGTGAATATAGAGTTGGTAATTGGGTGCGGTAAAAACAACTAAAAGTGTATTACAATGCAATAAGAATGACATCCCCTAGAAAAAAAACTATACCAAAAAGAATTTTAAAAATGTATGTTTAATAATGTAAAACATCTTTCCAAGGTTAGAAATGTGAAGTAACACAACCGCAAATAAATGAATTCACATCAATGGATGGTTTAAAATCCACAAACTCCACTCAAAATGGATGAAAACAGATCAAAATTGAGAATATTGTGGGTACGATTCAACATTAAATAAGTAATAACCCATGATCCAAAGTTGGAAAATTCAAAATGAATGGAAAAAAATTATTTCTAAATCCGAAAATCAAACTCACTTCCTGAATAAAAATCAGCGATGTTATCAAATACTCCCTCCGTCCTATAATGATCTTCCCAGAGCACTATTCCAACTTCACGGGAATTTATATTTATTTGTATTTTTTCATGGCCTATATGATAAAATAAAATATTCTTGTCACCACTTGTTTTGTTGAACTTTTGGTATAGTTTTTAAATATGTATGTTTTATTTTTTATTTCTATACCAATATTTAAATAAAATAGATTGAAAAAACTTGGGATTTTTCTTCGTTTTGTGAACCGGGAAGATCATTATAGGACGGAGGGAGTAATTGGTGACAAATTAAAAAAACTAAGATAAACCAAATATGGAATTAATTATGCAAATAATTCAATTGGGAAATCTAATAATATATTATGTCATTTATGAATGAAAATTTTTTTAGTAACATACCAGGTTGAATTCTTGGAGGGATCCTACAAAAATGGCTTGCTCATTATTTTCGATGAAGATACAATTCAATAATTGAAAATCCCATAGCCAAATAACTAAGGAAAATGAAAACTGAAAAGAGAGAAGATCGTAAATAGATTTTATGGAGAAGAAGAGCAACTGATAAGGAAATAATGATTGTGGTTGAAAATCCTAAAATGTCCTTGTGAAAAGAATGAAAAAGGAACGGATGAGATGTAGATCCAATGGCTATAATTCATTCTTATTTCTTTCATTAGATTTCATTCTTATTTGACCCAAAATCTATATATATATATATATATATATATATGTATATATATATATATATATATAGGGATTGACTCCAGTCATATGACATCTTTCGGTCAGATGACACTTTCGGTCAGATGACATGCTTCAGAATGAGCACCACCTTGTTTGAGAATGAGCACAACCTTATTTTAGAATGAACACTACTCTGAGCAGATTGTGAATGAGTACTCGGTTGTTTCAGAATGAGTACTACGTTTATAATGAACAAGTGTGTGAAAATCAACTCTATGATGTCTTAGAATGAACACCACGTGGATTCAAAATGAACCCTATGTTGTCGTCTCGCTGGCTTGGAATGAACACTACATTGTGATGAGTAGTTGTGTGAGAATGAATCCTACGTTGTTTAAGAATGAGCGCTACATTGATTCAGAATGAGCCATGCATTGTCATCTGACCGAAAGTGTCATCTGACCGAAACATGTCATCTGACTGGAGTCAATCCCATATATATATATATATATATATATATATATATATATATATAGGGATTGACTCCAGTTAGATGACATCTTTCGGTCAGATGACATGCTTCAGAATGAGCACCACATTGTTTGAGAATGAGCACCACCTTATTTTAGAATGAACACTACACTTAGAAGTTTGTGAATGAGTACTAGATTGTTTCAGAATGAGTACTAAAATCAACCCTACAATGTCTTAGAGTGAACACTACATGGATTCAAAATGAACCATATGTTGTCGTCTTGCTGACTTGGAATGAACACTACATTGTGATGAACAGTTTTGTGAGAATGAATCCTATATTGTTTTAGAATGAGCGCTACGTTGATTTAGAATGAGCAATACGTTGTCATCTGACCGAAAGTGTCATCTGACCGAAACATGTCATCTGACTGGAGTCAATCCCATATATATATATATATATATATATATATATATATATATATATATATATAAACGACGATATACAATACACAAGTTTCAACCAACCATCATTCCATTCTCATGGGTGTGCCCATTATGGTCGTGGAACACGCATCTGGTTCTGCGAGAGTGTCAGACAGGATCAGCCCGAAATCCTTCTGTTGAAGCGACCGCACTTCACTCTTACATAGGTGATTCTTCTAAGAGTATCCTGATTACTCCACTTGGACCTCGTTGTCCATAGTTCAAGAATCATTAAAGCACCATGCTAACCTCATCGTTTTCGGGAGTCACTATATCTCAGTAGGAATGGAGGGGTGTTAAGTCGGTGATCCGGCTTGCCCCCACAGTGACCGTGCTTCGTTCCACAAGTAGGTTGTCCCATTGAACCCAGGTACCACCCAGGTTGGGTTTTCCTTCATGGAACGTTCCCAGCACAAGGTAGGGCTTTCAGACCCATTCCTACCACTAACTTCTCATGTTGCTCATTGGTTAACCCTTTGGTTAATGGATCCGCTAAGTTATCCTTCGACTTGACATAGTCAATCGAGATAATACTCGTATTGAGAAGTTGCCTAATGGTTTTGTGTCTACGGCGAATGTGCCTAGACTTACCATTATACAATTTGTTTTGAGCTCGTCCTATTGCTGACTGACAGTCACAATAAATGCAAATAGGAGGAATTGGTTTTTCCCAGTTTGGAATATCCTCAAGTAGATTCCGAAGCCACTCGGCATGTTCTGCACACTTGTCTAGTGCTATGAATTCAGATTCCACGGTGGATCTGGCAATTAACGTTTGTTTTGAGGATTTCCAAGAAACAGTTGCACCGGCTAGCATAAAGATAAATCTGCTTCTGGATTTTGAATCCTTATTATCCGCAATCCAATTGGCATCAATGTATCCTTCCAACACGGGTGGATACCTGTCATAGCATAGGCTATAGTCTCTAGTATAACGAAGGTATCTCATTACTCGGACTATGGCCTTCCAGTGCTCAGCACTCGGATTGCTAGTATACCTACTTAGTTTGCTAATGGCGCAAGCTAAATCTGGCCGTGTACAACTCATTAGATACATCAGACTTCCGATGACTCTAGCGTATTCTGTCTGAGAATCGCTACTCCCTCGGTGTTTACCAAGGTGAACATTTACGTCTATCGGCGTCTTAGCTATCTTTGTATCATCCTTGTTAAATTTCTCAAGGATCTTGTCAATGTAGTGGGATTGGCTCAAGCTCAGACCATCTGGTCTTCTTAGTATTTTGATTCCAAGAATCACATCAGCCAGACCCAAATCTTTCATATCGAATCGTGCGTTCAACATGTCCTTGGTGGACTTGACCATCCTATCGTTGCTTCCAACGATGAGTATATCGTCTACGTACAGACATAAAATGACATATCCTTCAGATGTGTCCTTAAAGTATACGCACTTATCCGACTCATTTATCTTAAAACCGTTGCTCATCATTACCTCGTCAAACTTATCATGCCATACTTCTGGCGCTTGTTTAAGACCGTATAATGATTTCGCAAGTTTGCAGGCCTTCTTTTCTTGGCCCGGAACCTTAAACCCTTTGGGTTGTTCCATATAGATTTCTTCATCTAGTTCGCCATTTAGAAAAGCTGTCTTCACGTCCATTTGGTAAACATCCAAGTTTCGTAAGGATGCAAATGCGATGGTCATTCTGATAGAATCTATCCTAGTCACAGGCGCGTAAGTATCAAAGTAGTCATAGCCCTCACGTTGGCTATACCCCTTGATCACAAGTCTAGCTTTGTACTTGTCAATGGAGCCGTGAGGCTTCATTTTCCTCAGAAAGACCCATTTGGAACCTAATGGCTTACACCCTGGAGGGAGATCAACCAGTTCCCACGTGTGATTCTGAAGGATAGAATCAACTTCACTCTTTATGGCCTCTTGCCACTGAGGTCCCTCAGTTGAGGTTACGGCCTCGTGATAGGTTCGTGATTCTTTTTCTACCAAACAGGTTAGAATATCGGGTTCATTTTCCATTAGAAATGACAAAGTTCCTTTGTCAAATTCTATCAGATATGTTATGAAGTCAGAACCGAACGTCTTTTCAGTTCGTATTCTTTTACTTCGTCTCAATTCAGTCTCATGTTCGACTTCATCATCGTCACCGGAATTCAACTGATTTGGATCATCGTTATCCATCATCTCAGTATGAGAACGTTTGGACGAACTGGCTTCGTCACTTGACTTGCACGGAAAAATATGCTCAAAAAACGTTGCATTCCATGACTCGATGATTGTGTTCTTGCGAATTTCAGGATTATCTGATTTATACACCAAGAACCGGTATGACGTACTACTGTACCCGATGAAGATTCCATCAACTGTTTTTGAACCGATCTTCATCTTCTTCGGTGGTGGTGCAAGTACTTTCACGAGACACCCCCACACTTTGAGATACTTATAGGAAGGTTTCCTATTATGCCAAAGTTCATACGGAGTTTTGTCAAGTTTCTTACGAGGTATTTTATTTAGTAAATAATTACTTGATAAAAAAGCCTCCCCCCACATGTTCTAAGGTAATCCAGAACTAAGCAGCATCGCATTCATCATGTCTTTTAGAGTGCGATTCTTACGCTCCGCTACTCCGTTAGACTGTGGTGTATACGGTGGGGTTACTTGATGCACAATTCCATGTTGTGCACAAAACTCATTAAAGTGGAGCATCATACTCACCACCTCTATCGCTTCTCAATGCTTTTATCTTGCGATTGAGTTGATTTTCCACTTCATTCTTATATCGAACGAAAGTGTCTAACGCTTCATCTTTACTTTTTAGTAAATAGATATAGCAATATTTCGTGCTATCATCGACGAAGGTAATAAAGTACTTATTACCCCCTCTTGAAGGCGTTGTTCGAAAATCACACAAGTCGGTGTGAACCAACTCTAGAGGTTGAGTGTTCCGTTCGATCGTTTGAAACGAACTTCGAGTTGACTTAGCCTCAACACAAGTTTCGCACTTGTGGGTTAGGTCAATACTAAACTTAGGTATGTGTTCCATGTTAATTAATTTCCAGAGAGATGTATAATTAACATGTCCTAGTCTACTATGCCATAAACTAGAAGACTCACACACATAAGCAAGAGGATTTTTATTGATCTTTTCATGAACAGTCATTACATTGAGCTTTACTAGCCCATCAGAAATGTAACCTTTCCCAATAAAAATCCCTTTCTTGGATAAGATTAGCTTGTCTGATTCAAACACCATCCGAAAGCCGTGTTTGATCAGCAACGACCCCGACACTAAATTCTTGCGAATGTCTAGCACATAGAGCACGTCGTTGAGCGTGAGCTCCTTGCCGGAGGTCATTTTCAGCTTGATCTTTCCAATTCCTTGAACCTCTGATTGGGCCGAATTGCCCATCCACACCTTGTTACCGGAGGTCTCTTGGAAGTCGTGAAACATGCTCCGATTTGAAAAAATATGGCGTGTGGCTCCTGTGTCCACAAACCATTCCTTCGGGTTTGACCCGACGAGATTCACCTCGGTGACGACTGCGCAGAGGTCCAGGTTGTCGAGCTCTGCGCACATAGCTTCGGTGGTTTTCTTCTTTCCCTTTTGTGGCTTCTTTTTCCTACAATCGGAGGAACGATGCCCAGTAATGCCACAATTGTAGCACTTTCCTGCAAATTTAGAAACACCACCCTTAGGACACATTTTCTTCTTGTCCTTCCCGCCATGTGAAGAGCCCGACGGATGTTCTACAACATTCGCCTTTGCCCCTCCATTTCTTCTAGCAAGCCCTTCCTCTCGGATCCTCAACCGCGTGAGCAGTTGCTCCAAGTTCAGCTCCGTTCTCTTGAGCTTGAGGTCGGCTTGGAAGTCTTCCCACGACCTGGGAAGTTTGTGGATGATGGCCGCCACTTGGAAGGCCTCGCCTACTTTTTCTTCATTGCATTTGTTGAAGATTACCGTTAGCTCCTCAGCCTGGGCGACAACAGATTTGTTGTCGACCATCTTGTAGTCCAACATCTTCCCGACGATGAACTTCTTCGTGCCGGCATCTTCAGCTTGATACTTTTTGTTCAAGCTATTCCAAAGCTCCTTGGCGAGTGTTGCACCGGCGTAGACGGGGTACATCGAATCTCCCAACCCCTCCAGGATAATGTTGATGGCGAGATAGTTGTTGTGGTACCATGCTTGGTTCACCATCGCCACGAGGGGGTCGTTGGCTTCATTGGGCTGGGGGGATCTTGCTGCAGGTACTCAGCAAATCCCAAGACAGTCATGAAGAACATCATCTTTTGTTGCCACATTTTGAAGTTCGTCCCATTGAACTTCGGTGGCCTTTGAATCGAACTAGCAGGCACCGAAATCGGCCCAACTGCATTGGGCGTGTGGAGGAAAGGCCCGTTAGTCGCCCAATGGGGTCCAACGAATGGATTGACCGGTGTGGGGAAACCCGTGTTCGGTCCTACGTTGACCGGTGTGGGAAAGCCCCCGTTCGGTCCAAAGTTGACCGTCGAGGCCGAAGCCATAGTCGGTCCGAGAAACGGGTTTGAATTACCGACGGGGTGATCCCACGTGGTTTTGAGCCCGGGAATGGGTCGAGGGGCCGACCCAAAGATCGAGCTCGGCATTGAAAACGACGTCATGGTTGCGGCCCCCACACTTGCCCCGAAGGGTAGTGGTGAGGACGGCACAACCATGGCGACCGAAGAGGTTTCCACCGGAATTTCGGAACTTATTCCGTTGCCGGAGGAACCCATGATGCCGAATCCGAACTCCATCGCTACTACCTTAAGATTGTTGAAAAAAAATTATAGCGGGAAAAACAAAAAATAAAATAATCCGAACTTATAAAACGTTCGGATTTTACAACAAAAATAAAAAAAATAAAACTTGGAGTTTTCGGGAGCTCGAACGCGAACGGACAACAAGGTAGTGACTTCAGACGAAGGTTGTGAGTCGCCGGAGCAGTTTCTCGAAGTGAAGGTTAGGAAAGCGGAGTGGCCGAAGCTTTCCTTAAGGTAGTATTGCCCGCCTCCCGCACTGGCCAAACATGGGCAATCTCCTCCCAGGATAAAACTGCAACGTGCTAAGTCTAGAGCGGTAAAACAGAGCACCGGCGAACGAGAATGACGAAGAGCTATGGACGGAGAAGATGATCGGAAACTAGGTATTGTCGGAAGAGTATACGAGTAACTGAGAGAGAAGTGTTTCGAGTGTGTTCTTCTCCTACAGCCAAGCCCTCCTTTTATAGGAGGGAATTTTTGGCTCTTCAATGGACCATCGGAGATTACGAGGTGCCATGGCACCCCCTTCGCCTCCCTTGTGCATGCATGCCTTTTGGACGGCACTTCGTTAATCACGAAGTGTCCAGACGTGTTTAATTCGATCTCGTAAAAAATTAGCCCCGCCCCGCCGCAGACGCGCCTCGCCTCGCCTCGCCTCGCTTAGCCCCGACCCGACCCGCGCATGTTGTGTCGTGCCGAGCTGGACGGGCGGTGGCGGTGGCGGGCGTGCGAGGAGTCCTCTTCTTGTTCCTTTCATAAGCTCATTTCAAAGCCTAAGCTTAAATATGAGAATACGAAAGGTTTAGAAACCGGTGTGGGACAAAGGCATTTACACTACCTTAGCATTCAACTTTGACAATTAATTTCTCATTCACCCGAGCACCGTTTATGATGTGTCATATATCAAGACGTTCGTCTTACTTACGAGATTAATCGTCCATAATTATTTTGGAAAATAATTTTGTGGACCCAACCGAATTTATGTCCGAAAATGTCCAATTTATGTCCGAAAATGTCCAACAAATTGTGGAGAAACATGTTAATGGTTATACATCTATTCATGTTCCTGAGGGTTGTAGTAGGTTTGGTTTTAGGTTCTTTCTTGCTCATTTGATTAAGGCATGGCTTTGGTTTAAGCACAAAACAACTATGGTGGGAAAAGGGATTATTGGTTTGGTTCTTTCTAATAGCAAGACCACAGGTGAGACTATTTCTAACAATGAGAAAGCTGATGTTCAACTAGATGTGGGCAGAAGTGTTGGAGATGACCTAATGGCCCTCTCTGAAACTAAACAGCCATGTTTAATAACACAATCAAAAGGTGCAAATCCTATTTGGGTCCCAACTGCTAGTTCTTCAATACAGAATATGGCTGCTAAACTACCACCTGCCTCTTTTCAAAAGGAAGCAACCACCAGTGCTGAAAGTCTACATGCTGAGGATCTGCCTTCATCTTGTGATCTCAATAAAGCACATTTAGCAATTATTTCAAAGCCTAGAGGTCATGAGAAACAGAATTCAGATCTGAAGAATTTAACTGGGATAAAGGAACGGACTCCTGATTCTAAAGCTAGTCATCTATTGAGTTCATCTATGGGTGCAGTCAGGGCTTCGAGGACAATTGAAACAGATCAGTGCATAACCAGTGCAGCAAAAGACAAAGGTTTTGAACACCAAACTAGAATTGCAGAGACCCCTAGTGTACATCCTCGCACAATTCCTAGTTGCAGTCCCCCAGTGACAAATGATCCAGCAGATAGCTCAGGCTCAGTATCTCTTCACAATCTGGTCCAATATACTACCGGTGCATATCGTTCTGCTTGTGACCAACAACCTAAGTCAAGTATATTAACGTTACCTATTAAGTCAAAGCCTCCTGGAGTCCTCAATGTTCAGGCTCTTCCTTTCTGACCAGCTTTTCAAGGTTTAAACCAACCTAAACCCATTGATCAGAGCAATCATGATGGATCAAATTTACAGAAGGGTAATGGTCGGTATCCAAGTTAAACAAGGTAAATCACTTAAGGAGTTGAAGGCATTGTCAATGCCAAAGGAGGAAGATACAATTAAGGCTACTCCACTAAGTATTAGACTTGAAATTGGCTTATGAATGCTCTAAGCCAATCATCCTCATTGATTTGCCCTTGGTGGTGAATGGAAGAGAAGAGTCTCACTGCACGGAGGAGGGGAAAATAGCGGATAGTGACGTACAACATGAAGACGACATTGATAATGACCTTGCTTTTGTGGATGAGGATGCAATATTCATGGGTAAACAAGAAAAAAGGAACAAAAATTCTAAGAAGAAATTTGGACAGCCTACCAACGATAACCAACTTTTGAGAAGTGGGAAAAGAAGCAAAAGAAGAAATAGATGAGCCGTGGATTGATGCTTATTATCGTTTCTTGGTCAGTAGTTTTTCAAGAATGGATCAGTTGCTACACTAATCCAAAATGTTGTGTTCTTGTTCAATGCTAGGTTCTTGTTCAATGCTGCAGTTTCCTGTTCAATGATGGGTTCTTCTTCAAAGCTGTAGTTTCCTATTCAAAGTTGGGTTCTTGTTTAATGCAGCAGTTTCTTGAGAGCTTTGTGGATGTGGTGGAATTTCTGGATGCTGATGTTTACAAGCAGAAGGAACAGAATGCAAGACCAGAACTCGGGCCATGCTTTTATTTGGTTCTTGCTGGTAGTGAGCTTTAATTATAGTGTTGTTTGACAGTTTATGGGTTTTCTTGTTTCTCTTTTGTTCTGGTCTGTTCCTTTCTTTAGTGTTTTGGATTTTTTCTCCTGTTGTTGCTTTGGGCGTGTGTTGGGGACGGCCACCTCCCCTTATGTACCTTTCTCCTTTTTAATGAATAAAAAACCTCTTGTTTGGTTATATATATATATATATATATATATATATATATATATATATATATATATATATATGTATATATATATATATATATATATATATCATGTATGAACGATGGAAAACCCTAGCACCGACGATCGAGGTTCTTCTCTGGCGTTCGCACCGGCATATGCAGCTGCTGCTCCTGCTAGAGGTCTTAACCAACTTTTCTCTGATGTCATTGCAAAGAGCTCATCGGTAAAGCCTTTGGAAGGGAAGACTACGGGATATCAGAATGGTATTCCATCTATCTCTTTTACGAAGATCAGAATGACATCTCAGAATTATCGATGCGTTTCAAACATGCGCTCGTGGCAACATTTCAATCTCGTCCATCCTTTGTCTCCATGAAATCTTTCATGCAGAAGCTTGGTTTCCTTGGTACTTTTGACATCACCATATTATCTGACAAACGTTTTCTTATTAACCTTTAGAAGGAGGAAGATTATGTGCGTTTATTTCTACGGCGTACCTGGAAAGTCTTTGGGAGCACCATGATTTTGTCTAAATGGAGTCCTTCTCTCTCTTCTGATTATGAAAGCCCAATTCTTCCCCTTTGGATTGCCCTTTCCAGACTTGCCAATCCATTTGCATGATAAGAGAGCCTTGCATCTTCTAGCATCCTCTATTGGCAGACCACTGCAAGTTGATTCTTGTATGCTCAATTTTTCCAGGCCACAGCTTGCGCGATGTTGTCTTGAGGTTGATGTCTCAAATTTACCACCTGTGAAAATTCATGTTCAACATGGGGAGGAAAACTTGCTTGTTCACTTTTATTATGAGAATGTGCCTCCATTATATTCTGTATGGCTTGTCTTAAGATTGGTCATCTAAAGGAAAGTTGTCCCTTGGTTCAACCTAGTGGCGGACCTAGGAATTTCGGTGAGTGGGTTCACATTTTGTGCACAAAAAGAAAATGTTGATATTTGTATAGCAATAAATTTAAAACAAGGTAAAAAAGTATCAATAAATAGCATTCTGAGATAAAAGTGACTTTTTAATAGAAATGAGAAATGTTTTTTGGGACGGATGAAAAAAGGAAGGAGACATGTTTTCAGGACGGAGGGAGTATATTTTAGGAATCTTTTTAAAACAATTAAAATTGTTCATACATTTCAAAAAAATTGAACATTTTAAAATTAAGTTTCATAATTAAAGTTAAATCAATTTTCTAAATCTAAAATAATTAAAACATAAAATTCTACACAATTATAAAAGGTGTTCTCTGTTCCATTTTTTAAAAAAATAGCATCTAATCAAATATAAATATATTCTTCTTGGATGCCCTTAGTCTACATATGATACCTAATTAGATACTACTATTAATAAATAATTTTTTTTGGAGTGGGTGCAATTGACCCCACTTGCACAACCATAGGTCCGCCCCTGGTTCAACCTAAGCATTTAAATTAGAAGGGAGGGGGTTGTTCTCAGCCTCATGGAGTGCAGCAAGATTCTGCATGGCAAGTGGTTACACTTAAGAAGGGCAAGGCCAAACAACCTGTTATGGTGTGGAAGGAAAAGGCACGTCCAAATCTCATGCAATTGGTCCCTTGGTGTGAAGGTCCTGGTGAACCGTCTAGTGTGGGGGACCCAGCTCAAGCCTGCATGGAACCTAGTAGTGACTTTTCTCTACTGCCAAAGGAGGGCTCTTTTACTGTATCAAATCCTGATCTTCTGTCTATCTTTACCATGCAAAGTCTACATGCAGTTTTATTTCCTCCGTGTACGCCATTGATGTCTAGGGACGACACTATGGCTATTCTTCCTTTTAAGGATCCAGATGAAGAACTTCCAAAGGATGCTACACCAGAAGTGGGTTTCTTTACAAAAGGAAGAGAAATTGATGATGCATATCAATCCTTGGAGGAATTTCCCCCTCTGCAAAATACTTTAAATCTTTCTCCTACATCGGCCCTGAGTTCTAAGGTATCTAAGCCAAAGGTTAGAAACCATACAATGGTAACAAGAAGAATGGTCTCAAATAAATTTTCCCCTCTTGTTTCTCCATGATTGGGCTCTTTTGGAACATTCGTGGTGTACATTCTTCTCTTCCTCGTCTTCTTTATCTCATTAAAACTTATAAGTTGCAGTTTCTTTCTATTTTGGAACCTTTGGTGGATTGTGACCAGCTGGAATGGTATAAACTGAAGCTGGGGTTTTTGAAGGGTTTCTATGCTTTGGATAATAAGCTTTGGTTTCTTTGGAAGGATGAATGTTTATCCCTTCATACTGTTATTGAAGAATCCCAGATCCTTACATGTGGTTTCACGTATGCAGCCTCTCCCTCCCTTTTGTGGATCTCCAGTGTTTATGGCTTACATAATAGAGTTTTTAGGGAAGAGCTTTGGGCTTCTCTTAGATCCCTTGCTCCTAGGTCTAGACTTTGGATCATTGGGGGAGATTTTAATACGGTTGCTTCACTTACGGAACATAAGGGTGAGGTTTGTCCAGACCTTGGGAGTATTAGAGATTTTCCTAATGCCATTTCAAATTGTGAGCTTGTCACTCCTTCATTCTTGGGGAGTCCTTTTACATGGACTGGTAAAAGAGGTCGGGGGAGATTGTTTCGAAGGCTTGATAGGGTTTTGCTAAATGAAGATTGCATGGATTTATTTCCAGTTTTGGAGATTAGACATCTTGGACGTGGTTTTTCTTATATAGGCCTCTTTTGTTTAAGGCCTTTCCAAATGACGCTATGGGTCCTAAACCTTTTAGGTTTCTAAATGTTTGGTGTTCTCATGGCTCTTTCAAGGATCGTATCGCTCGTTCTTGGGATCAGACTTATTATGGTGGGGGTATGAGGGGACTGGCTGATAAGTTTGTTGTTCTTAAGAGGGAGCTTATTAAGTGGAATAAGGAGGTTTTTGGAAATATTTTTGATGAAGTTGCCAAGGCAGAGGAGAGACTTTCAAGAGCTGAGAGATGTCTGGAAAATGATGATTGTGATGCTAATGTGATTGAATGTTGTTGGGATAAACGCACGCGGAAACAACACACAATCACGAATCAACTGCAGAAAAATAAACGAAACAAGATTTAATGTGGTTCGGCCGCCAATTGCAACCTACTCCACACGGGGCAACTAGAAGGATTTTACAACTTTTGTTGCACCACAATTACAAGCACATTAGCATCTCTTAAATAGAGATTAGTTAGGGAGACAATGATTAAGCCGTAAGCTTCTAGGTAGCTTCCTGCAAATTTCCTGCTAGCTTCCACCTAGCTTCCTGGCTTCACACTCAACAATCTCCCACTTGAAGCCACGGAACAATGTTCACTTGCGCTTCAACTGTGCATATGTACTTCTGTAATCTGATAACGAAACTCAAAATTCCACCACCTCTAGTTGCCACCAGCCTTCTTGATCATCGAGAAGACTCTGTTGAAACTCTCTTGAGTTTCAACCCATCAGTCATGGCTTGAACTGCCCCTGACTCGTCCTCGGTCCCTACCGGCTCCCACTGCACACATGCACTGCCGGATCCTGGAACATCTTGAGAACAAACAATCTCCATAGTCAGAAGAAATCTTCTGGAGACATTTCAACAGCTGGAATACTGGTTCTCCGGACCCATTGTCTTCTAGGAACCTTGGCTAAAGCACCACTTGTGCTCCCACTGCCACAGATACCTCTAACTGGCCTCTTTGAACCTTTCCTCGCTCGTCCAACATGAGTCTGACCTGTGGCTCTGGGTTTCTCTCTTGCATATAAAACCTTCTTCTACCCACGAGACTCTATGAACCGGACTTTGTTTCTCTTCTAAACTGGGACGGTCACTTCCTCAGATGGTAACTCGACCATGTACAGCGACCCACTCTTCCTTCCGCAGGCCATGACAAGATTTCCCTTCACGACCTTCCACTGCCCATTTCCAAACTTCACCTCGTGTCCCTGTTCGTCGAACTGGCTGACAGAAATCAAACATTTCTTCAAGCCTGGAACCAGTCTGACATCCTTCAAAGTCCAGAAACCGACTAGGGTCTTCAGCACTATGTCACTCATGCCCGTCACATCAAGAGCTCTGTCGCCTGCTAGTTGTACCTTTCTAAAGTCCCCAACAACTAGATTCTGCAATGCTTCACCACTGTGGGTAGCATGAAATGAAGCACCAGAATCCATGACCCAGGAATCTACATTGCTCTCCGCACAACAGATAAACAAATCCTCGTCGCTCGCGGAGCCTCTAGCAATGTTCACTTGTTTATCCTCTTTTGGGCACTGATTCCTGAAATGCCCCACCTCCTTGCACTTCCAACATGTTACGCCTGAGCTATCCCGAGTCTTTGATTGACTCCTTCATCTGTTCTTGCTCCCACTACCTTTGTTATTTCGTCTGCCTCTAACGATATTTAGTGATTCTTCCGAAGACTCACCAGAACTCCTTCTTCTGACATCTTCGCCAAGAACGAGGTCACGAATCTTCTCAAAAGTGAATCCGTCAGGTCCCGCTGAACTGGTAACTGCTGTAATAGTCCCGGACCAACTGTCAGGCAATGACGATAACAGTAGTAGACCTTGAACTTCATCATCGAACTTAATACCCACTGACGAAAGTCTGGCTAAGATCGAATTCAACTTGTTGATATGCTCGGTAACTGAAGTGCCATTTTTCATCCTTGTGTTTACCAATTCTTTAATTAGAAACACCTTGTTTGCTGCAGATGGCTTCTCGTAAATGTTGGACATCGCTTCCATAATGCCTTTCGCTGTCGTCTGCTTCAGAATGTTGAACGCAACATTCTTGGTCAACGAGAGTCGGATCACGGACATTGCTTTCCGATCCAAACTTGCCCAATCTGCATCTGACATCTTTTCTGGCTTGTCACCTAGAACCACATCCAAATCTTTTTGTACCAGCAAATCTTCAATTTGCATTCTCCACCAACTAAAATCTGTACCATCAAACTTCTCAATTCGGAACTTCCCATCTTCTGCCATCTCCAACAACAAGATGAGATATCCGGTACAACTAAGAAATTAACACCACCCACAAAAAATCACGCCACTATCACCAAAAAATTCCACAATGGCCCCCACCTCCTTTTTTTTCTTCATAGCCACTGACCCACCACTACAATAATTTACCTCACTCAATCCACAAGTCACGGTCCACAATAATACTCTACTCAAAATGGAATAGGAATGATCAGCAGTACTTGCCAAAAGAAAAAAATTCCTTTTGGCCACTGCACAGCGAAGCTTCTGGACACTCTGCGACTGGAGACTACAACGGCTACCTGCTCGAACCAGCAGCTACAGCTTTGACTGAGGACGGTGGCGGCTCCTCCACGCGGCGGCGGCTCCTTCTGCCGCTGCTCCTGCGTGCGGCGGTCGGAAGGCAAACGGTGGAGGCGATCTGTACTGGACGGCGGCGGCTTGACGAGGGGAGGCTACGGCTGTTCGCGGATGACAGCGAACAACCTGCCCAAGCCTCTCACCTTCTTTAGAACCGGCGGCGGAGGGAGATCGACGCCGGCAGCGGTGACTCAGCGGCTGCTCCTGCGCGGGTGACGGCGGCAGCGGCTCCTTCGCTTGCTGCGGTCCCCCCTGGAACCAGTGACGGCGACACGAATCGGATGGCGGCGGTCTGGACCTGCCCGCTTGAAGGCGGCAGCGGTGAGTCTCACGGGACTTACTTCCTGCTGCGGCTCTCCGATTCAAGCGCGGCAGTGCTCCGTGGGAATTGACGGGGATGGTGGTGCTCCGGCGGCAGCAGCGGCCTTCACTTCGGCTCCTGCTGCTGCAACTGGTTCTTAGATGACACTCCTCTGATTAGTTTCTGCTGATCGGATTTTCGGTGTCTTAATGAACCAACGCTCCTATACCACTTGTTGGGATAAACGCATGCGGAAACAACACACAATCACGAATCAACTGCAGAAAAATAAACGACACAAGATTTAATGTGGTTCGGCCGCCAATTGCAACCTACTCCACACGGGGCATGTAACGCCACAAAATATGGCCTAAAATTTATTATAAAACAAAAGTAATTTTTGTCCAATAAGGAATATTTATACGTTTGACCAAAAATAAATGGATTTTCAAAATAATTACTTTTTGTTAAAAACTTATTTTATGGATATGTCTCGAAGAGACGAATCCAACAGTACATTTTATGAACCAATTTGATTTATAGATTTCAAGTTATGTCAATTTTAAATATTAAAATTTGTAACTTTGACCCATAAAATAAACTCAATTCAAAAGTGATTTCATAAGATTAGAAATCATAATTTTGACCCTTGACAACATCATATTAATCATTTGAATTTAATTCATATATTTTTATCTCATTCATATTATTAAAATTTATTTATGACTGAGACAGACCTGAACGCTGATAAAAATAAAAGTTCTCAGAAAAATATTTTGACTACATTAAAATTCTAGTTTTGACAGTCTCATTCCAAAAACACAATCCATTTTCAATTCGGAGCAGTTTGAGCGAAAAAGCGCGTACCGTTTTAGCCAGTTTATCGGTTACGGAGTAGGAGAATATTTTAATCTTCCCAAAAGTCTTCAATCACGCAGCCCAATCCCTTCAAATCCTCAATCAAGCCTCCTAAACACCCATCAACTTCTCCACTAGCTAATAACTCCAACTTGCTTTTATATATCACTCCAAAACCCTCTCCATTTTGTTAAAGTTAACATTCACAACTCAATCACTCTCTCTTCACACTCTCTCTCTGTCGGTCAGGCATCAAGGAAGGAGAAAAGAATTCTCAACTCCATTGCTAGGCCAAGAAGAAGAAGAAGGAGCAAGAAGAAGTACCAAAAGTTCCAAAATCCTAAGTGAAAAACGCAGCAGCGACTTCGTCGTCAATTCTGTAATTCTCTATTCATTTTCTCGAACTATTTATTATACCAAAATCGTAGCCCCGGATGTTACGAATCCAACCCAACCAACGGCTCACGATTTCGTTAAGTAACGAAGAAGATATGGCCAAAATACCGGGACTGCACCAGTGGTGGCGAGTTCCTCGGGTTGGCATGTTTTTCTTCACCAAATTCATATTATTTCATCCCAAATACTTACCATAAATTCTCTAACAATTATTAGAAACATCCGGAAGGTATCGTAGAGAAAGTCCGACATTGGAACATTGAAGGTAGTGAGCTAATCGTCGGAATCATGTTCATCGACATACCCGAAATTCTGGACAGCAACTTTCCATTGACTTCAGGTCCAATTTACGCTATGTTACGTCTATTAAAACGAAATACTTTTTATACAAAAAATGTAGCCTTACATCTTAGGAATCCAAGAATCAAACGGTTTGCAATTCCGTGAAGAAACGATGGAGATATGCCCAAATTACCGCAAGCTGTCCAGTTGTGACGGAAATGACAAAGTTGGCAAATTTCGATGTTGTTTCCACTCCCGCTCATCCGTAAGGTTTCGGCCGATGATTTCCAGGTATGTACCTTTGTGTTAGACTTGTCGAATCATTCATCACATGCGTACATGAACATATATGTTAATCCATATGTTGAAATCATCCCAAAAATAAATATGTGATACATATAAATATTAGAAATGCGTCAACTACATAGATTTGTTAATCATAAGTGTTAAAATAACTCAAAGAAGTATTTTAAATATCCAAAATATCAAAAATAGGATTTGCACACCCGAACGGTCAACGTAAACGGTCAACCGTCGTATTAAACATCGAAACGAAGCAAGACTGTCAGACAAACGGTCGACCGCCGCTTGCCCAGTCAAGACCGCCGTTTTTCCTCCAGTCAACAACGGTCGACCGCCGGTCAACCGCGGTCGACCGTCACGGTCTCCGAACTCGACGCGATGAATTTCGCGGTCGACCGTCGCGCCAAACGGTCGACCGTTCCGAGCCCCGTAGCTTAATTAAATGATATTTTTATCAGATTACATCCAAATAAAATAAAGTATATTTATCCAATCATGTTGTTTACAAATTGTTCATATCATGTGATTCATTTCATCATTCATATTGAAACATATCACATCATGTGCATGCGCAAGAGATCAGGCTGAAGTGAGTCTCTTGTAGTTGTGATTGTGCGGGACTTAGCAGTCCGACATCACGGACCGGGCTTAGTGTACGTACATGGTACTTCGATTTTCGAGTACCACCCATATTTCTGCGTGAGTTCGTCGTACCAAATGGGCGAATCTCATAGTTCAAGGCTCGTCCTTGCGACTTAGAATCATACAGCATGAAGTCATCATCAAGTAAAATCATCATGACTATGTGTGACATCAATTACGCATCATGTTATCATCATCAAGTACATCAATTACATAGATGTCATGTAATCATCATCAAGAACAAGTATATATGGATTATATGAGTATCATGTAATCATCCTCACAAGCAAATNTTTTCGAGTACCACCCATATTTCTGCGTGAGTTCGTCGTACCAAATGGGCGAATCTCATAGTTCAAGGCTCGTCCTTGCGACTTAGAATCATACAGCATGAAGTCATCATCAAGTAAAATCATCATGACTATGTGTGACATCAATTACGCATCATGTTATCATCATCAAGTACATCAATTACATAGATGTCATGTAATCATCATCAAGAACAAGTATATTGATTATATGAGTATCATGTAATCATCCTCACAAGCAAATTGATTAATTGTGCCATCATGTAATTATTATTAAATATTTATCATCATGAATCATCAAATTGACCATATGATATAATGTGCCATATCATGAATATTATTATACATTTCTAGACGTACATATATGTATATGTATACGTCTGTGAATCATTCTACAATTCTAGCGTGGTACCACTCAGCGGTTTCACTGAGCGTGTAGTTTGTATTTTTCGTTGACTACACGTAGGTAACAAGAAGACAATGATGGAACCATTCCCGGAGGGCATCGAGTCAGAGGAGATGCAAGGATAGCAGGCAAATGTTTGATCAACAGATTTTAAAATATGTCATGATTTGATTATTATTGTACTTCCGCATTACTCTGAAAATATTTTTTTTTAAATGGGTCGCGATCCAGAGTCTGTAAATTTAATATTTATTAGAAATTGTCATTTCCAAATGTCAAGTGAAATTTTTATTTAACTCTCGTTTCACCTTAATTCGTATAATTCCGGGTTATATGAATTGGGGTGTTACATTTTGGTATCAGAGCAAAACGATTTTCGGATAATTGAGTCAATATTTTCAAAGTCCTGCATCCGCATCCTCCGCGACATCTCTGCCCCGGGAAGGTAATCAACAAGTAAGTCACCATCTATAGCATAACACATATGCTTAATTCATTGAAAATGTGCTTCCTTTGAGTTGCTAATATCCCCATGGGCTCGATTACAATAATGTTTAGATTGCCTCGAAATGTTCTTCGACAATGACAGACGACATCAATAGATCAAGAAGAGGGACTGTAAACCCGATAAGCGCGACATATACGTATGTCATAGTACGCAAATAGCTATGTGAATAATGTGAGTCCACTTATCAAAACCCGAAGAATACATTGAAGAAAGAACCTTCTTCAATAGAAAGTGAACAAATCCCCAAAGGGTAAATCTGTCGTTTTTTTGTAGAGAACGAATAGAACCTCACAAACCAAATCGAATACGGCATACGTATCGAATCTGAAACGCCTTAAAGGAGTGAATCTACATACAAATATTAAGATAATTGACTTGTTCGTATACCCTATTGACGCGAAAAGATGCAACAAGATGAAAGTACAAAACAAGATGTGGAACAGTCACGCCAACAGTGAGAGACTAGGAGACAAAGAAAAGGATTAATATTTACATGATACATTTTGATGTGGGAAATAAATACTCTTCTGAAATGCATTGGTCATGCAGCTTAGAACGTTATTTATGACTAACACATAATGTACATGGACAATATTATTTCAACTTGGAAATATTACAGATGTAACTCTAAGTCCAATCTTCCAGGATTTGCAAACTCATCATAACTAGCACCTGGGAAAGCATTAGCAAACTCTAGTTTGTCCAAAAGCTCATCAACAAAGAAAGAAGAAATAAAAAGTTTCCTCTGATTCAAAGCCATGAACTTCTGCCTCACCGCATCATCTAGAAACTTGATTAGGTTATTGAAATAACCATCGATGTTCAAAAGACCAATAGGTTTACTGTGTAACCCTTTGGATGCCCATGAGATCAAAGTGAATAAACCCTCCAGAGTGTCAATTCCTCCAGGAAGTACAATGAAGACTTCCACAATATGATTCATCTCGAAATACTTATAGTAATTGCTGGAGACGGTGTACTCCGCACCATATGTTGGTCCATAGACCCCACGTGTTCCTATATAACCAGGTATGAAACCTCTCACTCTACCACCATTGTTGTAGACTGTTGAAGCTATAGCTCCTTGAAGGCCAACATTGCCTCCTCCGTAGGTAAGCTTGATTTTTCGCCTTACCAATTCTCGTCCTAAATCAACCGCTGTAGCCATAAACCTTGGATTGCTACCAAGAGCATGACTACCAAGTAGACCAACGAATCTTATAGTATTAGGAAGAGCTCGAGAAGTTCCTTCCATAATGTGAGAATGTGAGACGCTCTTGCCACAATTCGATATATATACTCTGAAACAGGACCATTGATGAAAAAGTAATTATCACCAGCCCAAAAACATACAGGAAAGTGGATCCGTCCCAGACAAGAACGTATTCGCCAATTCGATATATATACTTATGATTTGATTATTATTGTACTTCCGCATTACTCTGAAAATATTTTTTTTAAATGGGTCGCGATCCAGAGTCTGTAAATTTAATATTTATTAGAAATTGTCATTTCCAAATGTCAAGTGAAATTTTTATTTAACTCTCGTTTCACCTTAATTCGTATAATTCCGGGTTATATGAATTGGGGTGTTACAGGGCAACTAGGAGGATTTTATTACTTTTGTTGCACCACAATTACAATCACATTAGCATCTCTTAAATAGAGATTAGTTAGGGAGACAATGATTAAGCCGTAAGCTTCTAGGTAGCTTCCTGCAAATTTCCTGCTAGCTTCCACCTAGCTTCCTGGCTTCACACTCAACAAATGTAATTTAGCAATATCTCTTTTGCAGTAAGTGCATAAAAATGAGGAAGCCTTCTTGTCCCAGAAAGCTAATGTAAAATGGATTGCTCAAGGGGATGCCTCTACTGCTTTCTTTCATTCTTTTGTGAAGGGAAGGAGAAATAGGCTTTTTATCTCTTCTCTTAAAAATGATGTTGGGTCTATAATTACCTCTTCAGATGAAATTTCAAAGGCTGATGTAAATCATTTCACTAAAGTGTTCTCTCACATTCATGATGGGGATATGGGAGAGATCTTAACTATATTCCTTTTGTCCTTTCATTTGAAGATAATGTCATGCTTGGATCTTTTCTAGATGAGGAGGAAATCTAGAAAACTATTTGGGCATTAAATGTTAATAGCACTGCATGTGCTGATGGCTTTAATGGATTGTTCTTCAGACAAGCTTGGGATGTCATTAAGATTGATGTTGTTAAGGCTGTGCAGGAGTTTTTTCTGGGTATCCCTTTACCCAAGGTTTTTGGGAGTACTCTCATCACTCTTATACCTAAAGTGGAGGGAGCTATTACACTGGACCAGTTTAGACCTATTTCCTTGTCCACCTTTTTTTAGCAAGCTTCTGTCTCGAATACTTAGTGAAAGACTGAAGAAAGTTCTTCCCTCTTTGATATCTCCAGAGCAGGTAGCCTTTCAACAAGGAAAGAGTATAAATGAACATGTGTTGTTGGTGAAGGATATGGTGCATCTATTGTCTTCAAATGCAAGAGGGGGCAACTGTATTGTTAAGCTGGATCTCTCTAAAGCATTTGACAAAACCTCTTGGAGATATCCGGAACAGGTTTTGCTTAAGTTTGGATTTTCTCAAAGAGTTGTCAATCTTCTGATGGGAAATTTAAAGTCTACTTTTTTCTCAGTTTTGGTAAATGGCCTGGGCAGCCTAAAGGATTTTTCCCTATGAAATGTGGGGTTAAGCAGGGTGATCCATTGTCTCCTCTTCTATTCATTCTGGCCATGGAAGGATTCACCATGTACTTTAATCATTTGGCTCACACTAAAAAGTTGGCCTGTTTTTCCTTAGGTAGGACTATGGCCCCTAGTCATTTACTTTATGCACATGACATAGTTATTTTCACAAAGGCTGACTGTAGTTATCTTCTAAGATTGAAAGCTGCTCTTTCAACCTTTGGGAAAGCATCTGGACAGACTAAAAATTTTCATAAAAGCCAGGTGATTGTTCATGCTAAGTTGAGGCAGGAGCTCAGAGCCAAAATTAGAGGTATTCTTGGCATCCAATGTCATACATGGGAATTCACATATCTTGGCTCTACTATTATTAGAGGAAAACTAAGGAAAGTCCATTGCCAAAATCTGCTCCAGAAGTTTGAGAAGAAGATTACTGCTTGGTATAGTAGAAAGCTTAACCAGATGGGGAGACTTATTTTGATCAAGCATGTTTTATCATCCAATCCCTTACATATTGTGGCTGTGCAGGAGATACCTAAATCTATTATTAAATTTCTTCATATGTTAATGGCTAATTTCTTCTAGGGAGCCAAGGATATGGGTTTCAAATATTGGAGAAAGTGGGATAAGTTGTGTTTCCCCTTGCTGGAGGGAGGTTTAGGGGTAAGGGATCTTGGTATGGTAATTGTCGACGAGCTGCTGCTATGGACCTATGGTGGAAGGTACAGCAGGGTGGAACACTTTGGAGATCTTATATGAAACAGAAGTACTACAAGGATGGTTCGTTTCAGTCCAAGGTTTATGATTCTGCTACATGGAGATCAATTTGTAGAGTACACTCTCTTATGATTCCTCAGTGCATTTCCAGTCAAGGGAGAGTTGTATGGGTAGATGGGGCTTATTCATTTGGGAAGGTTTATTCTGCATCTTATGAACATAAACCTAAACAATTGTCTTGCTCTTATATTTGGGATCACAGAAATATTGGTAAAGTGAGCCTCTTTCTTTGGAGGGGAGTCAATAGTTTGCTGCCTTTCCCATGTCATCTCCAAAGATTGCAGATTAATGTGGCTGCAATATGTCCTTTCTGTTTAGAGAATGGAGTAGATGATCACCATATTTTGATTACATGTAGAGAGATTTCTGGCCTTTGGAGTTTATATGCAGCAGCTGCTAGAGCTCCTATTGCAGCAGGGCCATTATCATTCCAGCAAATGCTCCTCAGTTGGTGGTTCTCCTCTAATAAAAGCAGCATCCTGGGCCATATTTGGTTTGTGCTTCCTGGCTTATTATCTTGGACAATTTGGAAGGTTTATAATGGGTGTGTTCATTCTCAATGAAAGTTCTAAAGGGAGGGAGTTATGGCTGCTACAAACCGGCTTCTCCAACAATGGTTGGGATTAGGGTAGAATGACGGACGAATGGCTAGGAAAAAACCAATCTCAATTTTTTAGTAATTTCCTGCGACGAATCTGCGACGGAATTAAGAGTCTGTCGCAGATAACCAGGTCAAAATTTGACCAACTTGATTTTGCGACAGGAGACAATATTCCGTCGCGGATTTGCGACAGAAAAATAAACTCCGTCTCAGATGCTGCGTTTTTTTCAAGAATTAAACTTCCGTCGCTGATTCGTTGCAGATCTGCTACGGAAAGTGGTTCGTAGCAGAAATCCGTTCCACACCAGACAAATTCTTGTAGTGTTCCTTTTAGAGAAACTTGTGATTGTGAAAGCAATTATTGGATTGTCGGAGAAAGTACGTGAAAGTTTTCTCAACGATGTTCTGAACAAGGAAGAAATCTAAAGTGGTCACTATTTTATTTATCATAAGCCTTGTGTCTTAATACGTCGTTGTTTTTTCTGAACATATGTTACATTTGAAGTCATTGTCCTTTTTTTGATGTGTGGAAGAACGATATGGTTGATTATTTTATTATGAAATGTATGACAACTAAATTTTGAATATTTGCATTTATATAAAATGATGTTACTTAAAAGTTTCGTCCTATAGTGTTTACTTAATCTTTAAATTTTATATTTAAAATTTAAATAAATTTAAATAAATTAAATGAAAAAAGTGTTTAGAAATGATGTAAAAATAATTTTGTATATATATTTTACGTACGAATATAAAAGCCCGGGCAAAACACGGGGTAAAAACTAGTAAGAATATAATGTGAAAGACAATTTCATATAAATACATCTTAGACAAATAAAGAAAAACAACCACACGGGTATTTCAGTAATTGTATTCTTTTCCTCCCTCACGTTACCTAATAAACATTCAAACATAAATTTTTAACTCATTATTTTATTTTACCTACCTTCAGTTACATATTTTCAATTACCTACCTTTACCTATCTAATAAAACTTTTATCTACACAAACCAAACATATTCTAAATTCCAACAAGTACCCTAAGGGTCTCTTTGGTATACGGAATTGATGAAATTAGAATTGAAATTCCATGAAATTAAATTCCATAGAATTGAATTCACCAATTCCAATTCCTTTTTTGCATGTCAATTTCAAATCCACATAATTTTTGTGATACCAAACACTAGAATTGGAATTAAAATCCTCAATTCAAATTGCATAGTTTGAATTCCGTGTACCAAACGAGACCTAAGAATTTCCGGGTAAATTTCAGTAATGGTACCTGAACTTTAGCTAGAATTTCGAAGTGGTACCTCAACTTCAAATCCTTTCACAAAAATCCCTGAACTTACACAATCCTTTCACTAATGAGCCATTAGCCCGTTTCTAGGTTAACTTCCGGTCATTAGGGCCAAATTCGAATTTTATATATTTTAAAATTTTCAATTTGACCCCATTTCTTCTTTTCTTTTCTTCTAGGCCCCGCCGCCGCCGCCTGCCGGTCAAAGTCGCCGGAAAATGAACTTTTTCCGATTCCGGCGGGACCAATGTCATTCTCTTCG